>CAJUYH010001151.1:0-34246 GCA_910591685.1 Galerucella tenella
CTGTAAAATAAGGCAACAAATAATTTTATTCTGTAAATGGTAGCCACACTATATATACATTTATTCCGATGGGTGTATCTCTATTATTATTGTAACACAATACTTTCAACTTGCTTACCATATACTTATTTTTACAACGTCTACTTCTGCTTTCATTCAAATAATAACATACAACCTATTTTTGAATTTATGTCTCAGTAAATTTGAGTATTTTTACTACAAATTGTTTTCCCCCTTATAAATTGGTTTATTGGCCGGTACTGAATCATGATCAAAATATGCAATGTTCTAGCTTGGCAATCGGCCAAAATTCAAAAATATATTTCAACGTTATCCCACGTTTTTAGTGTAGGTACATATTTATATAATTAAGGCACCACATATTTCGTTAAAATAGAACATTTGTTTTATGATAATTATTATTTTATCAATTAGTGCATTTATTTTAAAAACAATATCAACTAATGCACATATAGAAATGTACCAGTTTTCATAACACGTCGTAGTACGAACAATCTGAAGGTCAACAAAAAATAAAATGGCCGGAATTATATAAGAATTTGGGAAGGTCACAGAAAAGGGTAAAATCTTTCAATCTATCACCTCAAAAGACAACTCTCGCATTAAAACAACAGTATGATTAGGGGTCCGCCGACGGAAATATGAATTTAAAATTAGAATTCCGGCTTGAGCCAGAAGCTTATACCAAATATACGGAAATCCGCCGAAAATGCTATAACGTGTGCAATCGCGGCGAAACATTACATTACATACCTACTGTACCGCCGTCCTGAGGGCCCCAGCGGCGGACGGCTGACATTTGATACCTAAATTTCTTTTAGCAGCAGACTAAAGTTTATGCCGAGTTCCATTTGCCGTCAGACTTACAAACTCAAGAAAATAAATGAAATTATAAACACATTTATTGTGATGATATCCTTAGATTGCGTGTTTGAATAAGGGGAAGGAAATATAATCATTGCATTCATTGACATTCACAATGAAAGAAATCTAAACCAAATTGCCGACGGAATAAACTTTAATCCGCCATTGAACGAAATTTAATCATGAAACATAAGTTGTCCGCCTTGGGCGACGGAAAGCACATATTATTAGTGAATAACTCAGCCGCGCTTGCGTAAACAATTACATTTTCCGCGGATTTCTAGATATGGCATATAAACTTCCGCCCCAAGGCTGAATCCTAATTTTAACTTTATATTTCCGGCGACGGAACATTAGCCACACTGTTAAAACAAAGCGAGAAGCAAACGTGGAAAGCCCTTTAATAATTATTTTTTTATTTAATTTTCAGACATTCACGGCATGGTGTAACAGCCACTTAAGAAAAGCCGGTACAGGTATAGATAATATCGATGAAGATTTCAGAAATGGTTTGAAACTTATGTTGCTGTTGGAAGTAATATCTGGAGAAACACTACCGAAGCCCGACCGTGGCAAGATGAGATTCCATAAAATCGCCAACGTCAACAAGGCATTAGATTTCATCGCTAGCAAGGGAGTCAAACTCGTATCAATTGGTGCAGAAGGTGAGATTATTTAAATTTGTCTATTCACTTTTACGGAACTAGTAGACTACTGGATGAGATTTTTTTTGTCGTTTTACGAGGTGCATTCAAAAATTGCTTTGAAGAAATGGTAACTTTGTTTTGTACTCTTGTATTCTCAGACTTATACTGAGCAATTGGCGAAGGTGATAGATGATAGCGATCAGGGGGGTCTATTCTCAAACAATTACATTTTTTGTCGCATGCGAGATTGTATTTTTGTCACTTAAGCTCATTTTCCACGTTGCGTCAAATCGCAGTGACGTGTTGCTGGGACAAATCGCTGCGAGAAAAAGTACAATCAGCATATCGATAGTTTGTTACTGCGACTCATACAGGCATAGGGAAAACGTAACGTGCTGCCAACTTGAGCAGCAATGTCAGAGCGGAGCAGCCGATAGAAATTTGGGAAAAAACGCCAAGCTGCAGGCAACTTTTTCGAGTTGCAGCATCAACTCACACCGTGGAAAATGGACTTAAGGAACTATACAAAAAATATCACTGTTTGAGAATAACTACCTGGTCATGAACGGAAAAGGCCGGGTTCAATTGCCGATTCCACCCGATATAACCTTTTTCCAGTATAAATACAACTGAATTTCATTTGCAACAAAATGCAACATTGAATAATAATTTAAATATTGACCTTGTCTATTTACGTATATTTAAAAAGTGAAAACCGCCAATATTTGAAGATTGTAATATTCCAAACAGCCATTGATTGATAATGCAACTTTTAATGGGCTGAAAAAACCATTGTTAAGTGACAGTTGGAATGTTTAATTAGGAAAAACCTCGGAAGTAGACAAATTGAAGTGTTTTTTAATGCTTCAAATTTATTGTTGTACAATGTTGTACAACTGTTATAATTTAATTATACCTAGTCAGTCACGTAGCTATAGCTTTTACTTGGAAGGGGGTTTGGGTTTTTAAATCTGACATGTTTAGAAGGGGAAAGCTTTATTGAAGGCGCCGCCGAAGGCACACAAAAAATCGAGTGCCAGCCCTATTATAAGTACTTTGAAATTCAGTTCATCAAAGCTTTTCAAGCTTTTTAAACACAACATCCTGGTGCCATCTATTAGCAAATAGCTATAGCAGTATTCGGCAAAAGTTACACTCTTGGAATATTCACAGAATATATTTTTGTAGAAAATGGTACAGAACCCTTCGTGCTCGAGTCCGACGAAAATATTTTTGATTCTTTTTTACTGATTGCTCTTTTTCAAAAATAACCGTCCCGCTGTCACTCTGCAATTATTATTATATAGTACACATTATTATATACTTCATTCACAGCTCAATACCCCCACCTATGATCCCTTTTCTCATTTTTTTGTGTTAATCTGAAAAATAAAGATTTTAATTTTTTTTAGAAATTGTGGACGGCAATTTAAAGATGACCCTTGGTATGATATGGACAATTATCCTTCGTTTCGCCATTCAGGACATCTCCGTAGAAGAGATGACTGCCAAAGAAGGTCTCTTGTTATGGTGTCAACGTAAAACTGCCCCCTACAAGAACGTTAATGTACAAAACTTCCACTTGTCGTTCAAAGATGGTCTGGCTTTCTGCGCCCTTATACATCGTCATAGGCCCGATCTCATCGATTACAATAAATTGTCCAAAGATAACCCTCTCGAAAACCTCAATACTGCCTTTGATGTTGCCGAGAAGTATCTCGACATTCCAAGGATGTTGGATCCAGATGGTAAGTAACTATTACTTCCAGTTCCTAGATAATATATCTATTATGTTAATAATTATAATAATCTATATTATATATAGGAGCTGGGGTAATTGATATGTCAAAAAATTTTGGGAACGGTCTACTTCACTGGGGCATGCTATTTTGAAAACAAGGATAATAAGTTCAACTAAAAGAAGGTAGTTTCTCCGAAAACTCAATATTTATCTGCCTAGTTCTACTATAATTTGTTCATAGATCAATCAATTGGCCAAACTCTATAACTCAAGTTAATATGATTTTAAGATATATACAGGTATACCAAACCCGTTTAACTTTGTAGTGTAATTCAATGTCCTTCGTGGCATGTAGCCAGGGAAGTAGTTGTTCTCCTTAGTGAACAGTCGGCTCTTCGAAGACTTATTTTATATTAAATTATTATCTTTTATATCTATACTTACTTAATTTTATTAGAAAATCAATATTTTGTAGAACTTTTAGTTTCACTTGAAACGAAAAAGTCCTCTGCATGAAAATCTTCACGTCATCTTCTCTTCCAAACTATAACCGATTTTATAACAAATTTTTTTTGAGGATTATCAACTAAGAGTAATTTTTTTTTCAATCAAATTGAAAACTGTTTTAGAGGTTTATTTTTTCATTGAATACTTGCAGATTTGATCAACACTCCTAAACCCGACGAGCGTGCAATCATGACTTACGTGTCATGCTATTACCACGCTTTCCAAGGGGCTCAACAGGTATAGGTTGCAAAAAATGTCCCTTTTTATATATTAACGAACAACCACTTACTAAACAATTATGAAATAAGTACAATTATGCAAAGGTTAATATTATGTCTATTACTATAATTTATATAAATCAATTTAATACTGAGTGTGGTTAAAATTGTGTTGTTAATTTTAAGTTACATTCTATTTGATTGTTATGTAACCTTGGTTAATTTAAGTTTCGTCAAGGTAGGATTTTCTGTGAGTAAATTCTGGATCTTTCTGGAAAGCGAATAATTCTGATCGTTGTTAACTGCAAATTTATTTCTTTGAAATATTTTTAAATCACCAACTGCCAAATTGTTTCTGCGAACATATACTTTAGAAAAGTCTTGTATAGGATGGTTAAAAAATGTATTAACTGGTTTTACTAATGAATATTCAAATTGGCAAACTAATTTATTTTTCAACGTTATTGAATTGTCTCCATATTGTAGTGCGATTTAGCGCCCCTTCTCCAAAGTAGGTGTGGGGTAGAAAAGTGCCGCTATCTACCTTTCACTCACTGAAACAACACACAATGAAACATGGCAACACGGTGCTGCACTAATTACACTCTCTGGTTACCTTATTTTTTTACCTCAGACTTACATTCCAAACAACCCAATAGATCTCACTATAATATGATTTACCTTAACATGAAAAAATGTAAAACCAACAATTATAATTATATTTCTGCACCCATTGTCTATTATTATTTATTAACTTTTTGCTGACTTTTCATAGCCTTGCAGTCTCCCAGTCAGCGTCTACTCTACAAATGGAACGTTTTTAATTTGTATATTATTACAATTTCTTTGCGAAATGTTTCTAGAAGCTTTGGAAGTTTTATTGTTTTATTTAAAATTGTTATTTTACAACATAACTAGGGTTCATGTTCATAATGAATGAAAGTTTGTAATTTTGACTTGCATCAAAACACAGGACATATACCTATCACAAGGCATATGTATAATAGGGGTTATTTATGAATTAGACGAAGTAGATACTGTAGGATAAGAGGCTGGAATCAATGCTAGAATTATCATCATCACTGTCATTGGCATGTTCGCATCTCTTCTCCCATTTCATTGCTATAAATGAAGAAAAAATTTATAGCTGAGCCTCTCAACACAGTTTAACTAAACTTTACTTGCACTGACTGTACTCTGCCCTTTTTAATCGTTAATATATATCTTTAACAACTGTTGATGCAGCTGTCCATCACGCACTAGGGGTGTGTGGCTATATTTAAAAACGTTTTTCCTAGGTTTGACAAGCTGTACCTGCAATAGGAAAAATTTTTTAAACAAAAAATGGCAACATCTTCCTCTTATTTCAATTGTATAAAAAATTAAACAACTGTAACGTTGATACTTATTGATAATTATCTTTTTAATTAACTAGATTGTATAGTGAGGTACAATTACTGGCGAATCTACTGTTGTTAAAATTAGAACGGTTAGTTAAGTAGTCTGATAGTTTCGCTGTAACCTTGTCACTTATTAGAAATGAATAATAGAAATAAATAATATATGGAGTAATAAAATCTTGTCAATTATCTTATTATATCTACTGCATCTTATCCCAACATTAAAATTTGCTTACTATATTTGTGAGATTTATTTTTTCGAGTATTTATTCACCTTTTCCAATAATCGTTAATTGTACTTATTACATAATATCCCCTTGATTTTTTTGGTGTTATTGAATTTTTGTTGTAACTCACATAACGCTTTGTGAGCATAATTGCGTTTTTAATTTTTTTTAAAGCATTTTATTTTATGTTGTTGATTTTGATTGTCGCTATGTTTTACCATTCAATGTTTGTTTGCATGCAGACTTACAGAATACAGCGATGCCGGATGAAAGGGCCGTAATGACGTACGTGTCATCTTACTACCATCGCTTCTCTGGTGCACAGAAGGTGATTTTTTTTCATATTAATCCGATTAACAATTTTTGTTCGTAAGTTACAATAAACATCATTTTTCAAAACAAATTTACTTAATTTTGTAGTTTGATATGCTAATATTACTATGATCAGAAAATACATGTGTTTTAAATGTATTTGCCCAAATACATACAACACCCCATAATACGTTTGCCTTGATTATTAAGTAGGACGGTAGCTACTGATATAAACGATGGTGATGTGATTTAAATCTAAATGAATATTTATACCTACAGACCTAATGAATATAAATATTATTATTGACGGTCAGTCATCAATATAATTATTAGCTTAAAGTAATGTAATATGGCAGTATGACAAGTATTTATCACGTAACCTTAAAAATCTTATCACATCCAGTTACTCAAGTGTTTTTCTCAAAAGGCAGGAAATACAATATTTATAATTTTAAATAATTTTCAAAATTGGTTTTGATATGGGAATTTTTTTGTCTGATTCAATATAGTAGATAAAAATTATCAACAGTCAGAAGTGAAAACAAAATATTATGCTGAAATATTCCAATGTACTAGAGATGTTATGAAATTATATAGAAATAATATAATAAGCATCACTTAGGAATTTTTAATTAATCATCAGACTGAACATTTGAACATCCATATTTCCAGACATTTTACAATATAATAATATACCAAATGTGCTATTACAAACATTTGCCTAACATATTTTGATAACGGTCACATTTCATGGCTAGAGTTTTCTGTAAATGGATAATTTCCGTTATTTTTTGATCATAGAATTGTAAAGTTCCATGTCTCTTCTTTTTACTTCACTATTACACTATTATTATTACAAATGCTTTGAAAAATGATCCAAATTCCTATATTTTTATATTTTCTATAATATTTTTTTATTTATATACAGGCCGAAACTGCCGCTAACAGAATCTGCAAAGTATTGAAAGTCAATCAAGAAAATGAACGTTTAATGGAGGAATACGAACGTTTAGCAAGTGATGTAAGTATGATTATATTATACCCTTAACATTTCATACTGTTGCCCACGTTGGGCGCCAATTTGTAACTCATGAAGCCCAAAGCTAAAGCACTCCACCTAATTCGCAACATTTTAATCTTATACGGTATTACTGTAATGGGGTGTGCAATTAATATTAAATTAGACACCACCTGCTTTTATTGGGTAACAAAAGGTGGAAATCTTGGAAACACCTTGTAAAAATTAACGTTGTTACTTAAAAATACAAATTTCAACTTCAGCTATCCCGAACACATTTATCCATTTCAATAAATATTGAATAATCAATACAAAAGTTAATATTATTGAATATTAATTGAATTATTCCACAATTCAGAAAAAATGAATAACGCAAATCCAAAAGAATGTCTAAGGACTGGGCTGTTTGTAGCTTTTCTCACAATTGCGGCGATAGCTACAGATAAAACTAGAACGGGAACTGACGGAAACTTGAATTATTAGTACTTGTATAATATATTTTGTCTTGTAACTTGCCTAAATGTTGACATCTGCTGAGCTGTGGGAAAAGGAGAAAAAAATGAATAAGGATCGAGAATACATGATTTAGTATGGAAATCCTAGTCATGATTACACACACGAAAAAAATATCGAGGACAAACAATTAATAGTATAACTTCATCACTTTTTTCCAAAGTGTATATTTCAAATTAACCAGCTGTCACTGGAATGAGGCTGTCACTGACAAGCTATATTTTACATTTCAAAACCAGAATACACATTTAAGATTTGCCAAGAACACATGTCTATTATTAAATTGCTAAAATTATTCTCCCGAATTTTTAAATAATAAAATACAGTGAATAAAGACCCCTGTGTCGAACTTGGACCATTGAATTTCAGGATTTACTTTTAGTTGCCATTTTTGGTCCAAAAGTTGATAACGCAGTTTTTTAGTCGCAAATCATGAAGACTATACAAAGTTAGTATAAAGTATGGAAACCCCTGAGTATTTTTAAATAAAATTGCTCGTCCCTTTCTAAGAAGATCCAAGGAATTCAAAAATACTGTTAAATTTAATGTACCATTTCCGGCTAAACTGGAAATGCATATCAACTTTGTTATTTTACATAAAACACCCTGTATATTTTTACATTTTTGAATTCTTCGTGAAATTCTGCATACATTAAAACTTACCATTCATATTTTTTATTGGATAATTGAGGCTTTGATCAAGAATTTATTGTTTTTGACTTAGGTAGCCATGGATGAGATCTCAAACCTTTAATAGTCAAATAAATTAGTTTTTGAGTAATCTACATATTAGTGTAGTACAAGGTGGATAATAAAATTTTTCTGTGTTATTTGTTAGTATTGTTTTTTTCTGTTATAGTGTATCTAAGTGAAGGAAAACATATCGAAATTTTAATTATGTGAGACTATGGAGACGAAAAATTATTGATTAAAGCCTCAATTATTCAATAAAAAATATGAATGGAAAGTTTTACTGCATGCAGAATTTCACAAGGAATTCAAAAATGTAAAAATATAGAGGGTGTTCTTTTTAAAATAACAAAGTTGATAGGCATTTAATGTTTAACCGGAAATGGTACATTGAATTTGATAGCATGTTCAAATCCCTTGGATCTTCTTAGAAGGGTATAAGCAATTTCATTTGAAAATATTGAACCGTTGAGGAGATACTTAGGGGGTTCCATACTTAATACTAACTCTGTATAAGGATATTGGCTTATGTTGTTCTGTGTCCACCATTCCTCCTTCTCGTAGCAGCTTTTGATGTCGTTGCAACGTCACAGAAGGGCTCTGGACTAAAAAATCATCATAAGGCTATGGTCCGAAAGTAAGTGGTTTGTGGCTTACCGTCCCGAAAGTAACCAAAAAATAGTGGTCGCTGAAATTCTGGTTATTTTTGGAATATGGTTTCCTGAAATATGGTTAATAAACTGTCAAACTAGTAAGCAGCCTTAGGAGCCCGGTTACTTCTGGTTTCGACTGTCATCGATGTCACGCGACATGCATTATTATTGGGCGCGTTCAGCCACGCTAGCGCAAAGTTAGCGCTAGCAGCGGTGCTTTGTGAAAGCGCTCGAAGGTGGCTGAACGTCCATGCTTTGATACTATATCAAACATCACATAGCTCTTAAATTCATTTTATAAATATATAGTTTTATATTATCTCTTCAATGGAAAACCTCATTACTTATTTAATGTTAGAAGAACTGGCGGATGAAAATAATATTTTGGATAATATTGTGGAATTGATTCCACCTCTAATTGGTATATAGGTATATTTCCACGCAATATTTTCCCCTCAATATTAAAATCTACAGATTTACACGTTTCGATATTCTCCGCCATGATTAAACATTAATAAGAATTAAACAACAGAAATTTTAAGATTTGAATTGTTGTTTGTCGTTGAGATCATAAGGTATTATTATCATTTCTTCCTGGGTTGACGTTGACATAATGAACCGCTGACCAGCTTAGCGTAAAATAAATTCGCTGGAAAAAATGGCGAACGCTAGAGCTACCGCTGTCACTTAGCTGTCAAATTTGCCCTTTGCTTACTCAGCGCTTACCTAGCGCTAGCGTGGCTGAACGCGCCCATTGTTTATTATTTTTGTCAGCTGATTATTCCACCATCGAAGAGAAAAATAAAACATATAAACGAATCATGATACAAATAAAAGTAAAACACGAAAGCAACCTGATTATCCATGTTTAAAAACAACTCAAATATTCAAAAAATTATTTTTTGAAGTGTCTCGGTGTCGTTTTGGGGTATGTATTAAGGTTATATTTCCGTTTCGTACTTCTACCGGTTTTTTATCCCGAATACAATTACATTTTTCAGTTTTAAATGTCAACCGAAGCGGTTAACCGTGGTTACGGTTAGTTAATTTCGGACCATAGCCTTAATCTGCTGGTTCGTTGCTCTGGAACCTAAGCTACCTTGCTACTATTTTCCAGTACACTTAGGTATAGCACGCACATATTCCCATACTAATTATGGCATTTAGCGGTGCTTGGATATCTGTGAAGATGGCACAGTGGTGCATTTCTACTTGAAAAATTGTGACATCCTTCGATATAATCACTGGAAACTTGTGATACTTGAATAAGTCTAGTCATTGGCACTAATGTATGAGGGTTCAAACTCGCCTTACTGAGTCGAGATAGTATTGGGCATAAACTGTTAATGTTATTTAATTTATTTTTGTATTTACAAAATTTGTAGCTACTAGAATGGATCCGCCGTACTATGCCATGGTTAAATTCTCGCCAAACCGACAATTCCCTCGCTGGAGTTCAGAAGAAACTGGAAGAGTACCGTACGTACCGTCGCAAACACAAACCCCCACGTGTTGAACAAAAGGCCAAATTAGAAACGAATTTCAATACTCTTCAAACTAAATTAAGACTGTCAAACAGACCCGCCTACATGCCCACCGAAGGAAAAATGGTATCGGTAAGTTGTATTCCTTTTTAATACTATTATTAATAATATTATAACGCACTGCAAATTTGAAAATTTGTTCAATAAGAAGCAACAACTATTATCTTTAACATCTATCGATACTTACAAACTATTTTCAGGATATTGCCAATGCCTGGAAAGGTTTAGAACACGCCGAAAAATCCTTCGAAGAATGGTTGTTATCTGAGATGATGCGCTTGGAACGTTTAGAGCACTTGGCTCAAAAATTCAAACACAAGGCCGACGCTCACGAAGACTGGACCCGCGGAAAAGAAGAGATGCTCCAAAGCCAGGACTTCAGACAATGCCGTCTGAACGAATTGAAGGCTTTGAAAAAGAAACACGAAGCTTTCGAATCTGATTTAGCTGCGCATCAAGATCGCGTTGAACAGATCGCCGCTATAGCACAGGAACTGAAGTAAGTTTATTCTCAAAAACTATCACTAATACTTACACCAGTTGTAGTCTCCTCTAGGTGATAGGGTCTGCACATTGTTTCCTCTATCAACTATATTGGCTTACAGTGCCTTGTTAGCATACCTACTACAGTTTTGACAGTTTTGCTGTTTAGATCTGCTGTATATTTTGATGAATGTCCTCCAATGGATTGTTTCGCCCATCTTCGTCCTGGTGAGAATTTTCACAATTCTAGATATTTCAGTGCTATCAACTTTCTTTTCACCATGTTTATTATCGATTTTGAAATGAGTAGAAGGATTCCAGAAGGCATTGATGCGCCTTGACTGGCCATTTTATCCGTTTTCTCATCACCTGTATGACCCTCGTGACCTGGTATCCAGTCTATCATAACCCTCCAACGGTTTTCCGAGTCCGTTTAAGGCTTATAAGCAATCCTATTCTATCGACCTATATGATATGATATGCAGCCTGGCTGTCTCTGAAGACGGCAACTGTGTGTTATATACTTTCCTGCATTTTAATTTCTCCAACTCAGTTACTCAGTTCCACATCATTCTCACTTTCATTTGGAAAGTTGTAACTCGCCTAGGTTAGCTTGTTGGAATAGCTATCATCCGTTTTAGGCATACAACTACTTCTCCTGCCTCTGCCTTGGATACATCTGTAGACTACGCTGTTTCTGTTTGTTTGGGTATACATTCCTCACCGGGTAAACTTATTTGGAACTTATTAAAGCCACATTGTTGCGTCAATGGGTTGCTCCATTGTCATCCGCTGTTATCTCCTCCATATACTTCCTATACTAAGCTCTCTGCGATTGGTTTATGTGTCTTTGACTTTTAAGTAGTCTGGGAATTACAGATCTATATAAAAATATAATACGTACTGGTGATTGGAAGTGGTTTTTATGTCAACGCACTATAGTTTGTTGTGATAATCTGCTATGATTAATTTGTATGATTAATTAATTTTTATGTTAAAGTACCTTGGAATACCACGACAGTGTGAGCGTAAACGCGAGATGTCAACGTATCTGCGACCAATGGGACCGACTCGGAGCGTTAACTCAACGTCGTCGTCAAGCCTTAGATGAAGCCGAAAGAATTTTGGAGAAAATCGACATCCTTCATCTGGAATTCGCTAAACGTGCAGCTCCATTCAACAATTGGTTGGACGGTACCAGAGAAGATCTCGTTGATATCTTTATTGTACACACAGTCGAAGAAATCCAAGGACTTATTGACGCCCATCACCACTTTAAGGTACAAATTTATTAACAATCTGTTTAATCTCATTGTTTTATTATTTCTTATTTTCAGGCAACTTTAGGAGAGGCCGATAAAGAATACCAAAGCATTGTAGGACTTGTTAGAGAAGTAGAATCTATCGTTAAGCAACATCAAGTACCTGGAGGATTAGAAAACCCCTACACAACATTGACAGCTCACGTAAGTCTTGATATAATCTCAATAGCATACCTCATTAATACCAAATCATTTCATTCACTCACACTTAACATTATCGTGCACTTTAACCTACAAGAAAGATTTTCTGTAAAGTCAAAATGATATAATACGCATCTTTTGTTATGCTACTGTTATAAACACATTCATCATTTAACTGCCACTTTTACAGTTACTGTTTTAAACGTCGGTTTTTTAATACCGGGAAAATTTGGAGACTGGTTTGCAAATTTATTGATTTGCTCCATGTCTGAGATTCGTAAAGTTAAATAACCTTATATAAGATTTGAAATTGATCTGGCAACTTCGGCAATTCCGTCGACTGCTACCGTACGTTGATTAGTTTGACATTGTTTTTGTTTCTATTTGGTTATAAAGTAGAAGAAGTGGTATATTAAAGTATAAGTGGATATTAAGGTCTTTAAAACACGCGCGTGTAAAATCGCGCGTGTTATAAAGACCAGTTATCCACGAATACTTTACGCTATTTTTTTTATTGGTGCACTTTGAAATTATAAATACTGGTCTTTAACTACTACAACAACAAGAAATGGAAATCATAGATGGAAATAAGAACTAAATGTCAAATTGTTGAATTTGGGATGTATATGATATATACCTTGCGTTGTCATGGAAATGAGAAAAACATAAACTAATTTTTATTTTGATGGAAGTTCAACCTTATTGAGTTCTGTGAATGTCAATAGTATTAATTTAAATACCATTTCCTAAGATTTGAAAAATTGAAATATTAATATTTTAAACAATACCAACGGCACTTTCCATTTTAATTTATAAATGAAATTGTTAAATATTGTTCGAATAAAAGTTTTGACGTTTTACAAACTGCTCCTGTCAGATCAATGATGAAAACATTGTCATTTAGCCATGATTTAGACTTCGTTTCTCGAGTTGTTGATGTTGCCACCGTAACTTTGAAACACGCGCGTTTTTTAAAGTTCGATTTAAACACGCTGAGGCGTGCTTTAAATAGGTAAAATGGTTCACCAATAAAAAAAAAAACTTTAAATGATAAGTATTATAAATAAACGTTCTTTCAACACTTCCAATGACATTAAAAAAGACCCGGGGGCTTAATTTTACTGCCGATTATGTTGTTGCTCAGCAGTATTGGCGAAAACTACGAAGTGGGCGACATCTGTTAATTTCCTTTCTAACTTCAATAAAGGTGAACAACAAAATCAGATGCCAATAATTTTGTTGTGTCATTTAAAATCTGTGATTTAAAATTTGAGTATAAATGGTAAAGTAATATAGGGTTTCCTCAATTTTTGCCATTTTTTTTATCTAACAACTCAAACAATACACACAAAAAAACTGAACGAACTAAACACCTTCACAAACTGTGACAGACTACTGTCATGCCATCAGCTGACCGGCCGCGTGCCTTTGTTGTTCACCCTTATAGCAGCCATATTGAAAAATTCAGTGCCATCTATTGACACGTGATTTTCTCCAATAGTAGATACTCTCCCATACCATTTTACAAAAAAAACTGCTTTTACAGTCCAATAAATGATCCCGCGCACCTTGGGACCTGCTTTCATAGTAACCACTGATAAAAATCCAACCCACCCAAACAGGAACCATGTGCGAGTCACATACTAAAGTTTGGACGAGTCTGTTCTAAAATTATAATGGAGTAACAGTCCATAAAACTGTTTCTTGTAGGTTCAATTCACCCATATTTGATTGGCATTTTAGAAATTGAGTATTTTAATATAAATTGTTATTTTTTTCTTATATTTGTGCTAAATAAGGAAGGATTTGGTTGTGACTTAGAGGTAAAATGTCGGTTTTGTAAGATTTAAGCCGAAAGAAAATTATCAATGCAGATTAATTTTTTCAGGATTTGACGAGAAAATGGGGAGAAGTTAGGCAATTGGTACCACAGAGAGATGCCACTCTACAAGCTGAACTTAGGAAACAACAGAGTATCCTTTTTAATCGTTTAATTGCCTTAAAATGTGTAAAAAACGCTATTTTTTTTCAACTGTATAGTTTAGTACGTAGCGTAAGGTTCAGGTAGCCAATGGAGGCAATCAATTTTACCAAAAATCAGCTGCAAGGCTGGAAAAATGTGTGAAAGCTATTTTCCGAAAAGGCAGCATCATTTTGTTTATTCATCCTTTTACTTGTTTAGGCTTACTTACTGGTCTTCAAAACAGCAAAACATTGGTAGACCAAAAAATTACTGTAATCTTATTTAAGAACTATCTTATCGCTGAAAAAATCTATTTTTGTTGTTGTTTTCCTTAATATTGTCGAAACGCAGATAACGAAATGCTTAGACGTCAATTCGCCGAAAAAGCCAATGTCGTCGGACCGTGGATCGAGCGTCAATTGGACGCCGTTACGGCAATCGGTATGGGATTACATGGTACATTGGAAGATCAGTTGCATAGACTTAAGGAATACGAACAGGGCGTGTACGCCTACAAACCACATATTGAGGAATTGGAGAAGATCCATCAAGCCGTACAAGAAAGCATGATCTTTGAAAATAGGTGAGTAATAAGTGAATAAAAACTATGTATACATCTCACCAGAATGTAACTGATACAACATGAATTCCAAAGTATATAATTGAAAATAACATCAATGATAGTTTGAAATACAACACAGCCATTCAGAATCCTAGTGCACAACGCCCAGGAGATTATTGAATAGTAGAAGAACATTTACATAAGTTAAAGCCTGCAGATAGGACTAAAGCAGCTACTAGTCTGAGAGTTTCCTAAGGAACTAAGTGAAAGTATGGGGGCAAAAATAGATATTTTAGGTCTCAGTGAATGTCACCCCAATATATATATATATATATATATATATATATATATATATATATACTTTGGCAAGTTTATCTGAAACCGTGAAAGGAATGCAGTCGAAAACATTCGACATTGCCATGTTTAAATATGAAAAAGCTGAAGTGCTAACTATGTAGTGATAATACGTATAAATGGGTCTTTTTATTATTAAAATATTAAAAATATGATTAAATGTTAATTTTGTAATGTGCTTGTTTCCTTGGATTTATTCTATTAACATTATTTTTCCAATTCATGAACATTAAGAGAGAACACTTTTCCAAATTTGTTATGGGCTTCTTCAAGCTCTGGCAACGTTGTACGAAAACTATAATGACAACACCCTCCGAATTACATAATTGGTGATTTTTATCGACCAGCTGACTTCTTATTAGCAAGCGCGTGCGTATGTTCTTCCCTCTCACTTCGTCAATTGACTGATATTGATTTATCCATTGGCGTTGGTACTGTCAGTGACCTTTGTAATTTCAGTTTTACTTGGTAAAATAGGTACCATACGCCATTTGTACGTTTGACAGATATACGCCATGTTTTTCCTCGCCTCTTACCGATGCCGCGTAGCTCCAGATAAACTTGCCAAACTATACATACAGCACTTAGTCTGAGTACTATTTCACGAAAAAAATCAAAGTTTAGAGACAATTACTAGATTCTCAAAATGCTTCAATGGCTTAATACAGTTCAATTATTAACAGTTTGTTTGCTTTTCCGTTTCCTTCTATTCCAGTGTCTCCTGGTCTCAGTGGAATGACGTTCTTCTCTAGTTCATTGAGTTGTTCTAGATATTCCCTAACAATTTTAGAAGTGATTATATAAGAACCCTTCGCATTCATGATTACCTAATAGTTAGGGAGGCGAATAGGGGATTTTTCGGGAATATTAGAGCGTGGCAGTTAAAGATATGAGAGATACCTTATACCTAATAGAACAACTTTGGAAAGTATTAGCTCTATATGTAGTGACGCGCGCCTAGGATAGACGATCATATTAGTAAAAAAAATCGATAGTCTCAAATACTCGAGCGCGTCAGATTAAGATATTGAAGGTTGATCTTAGTGTTTTAAGACTAAATTTAACTAATCTGACGATAACACGAATTTGTAAAAAAAACGTTAATCCGGCATTCTCGAGCGCGATTTCATTTTATTTTGAAGAATATAATCTAAAACTTACTAGAAATACAAAATCTGCCGGTTTCCGCATGACCGGAACCCACCGCTAAAATGGTTTTTACCATACGAGCTTTTATCTTTCGATTTTGATAGGTCTCGACGGCGCTCGAGAATGTCGCCATTTAGCGAGCTCGCCTCCCTAACTATTAAAAGTGATTATAAAACAACCCTTCGCCTTCATGATTGCCTAATGGCTGCTTCATGAAAATAATATTGTAGGTGAATGTTACTGGTCATGAAAAGTTTAAACCATTCAATTTTCTACCACAAAATGGTCAAATCAGTGACCACCGTAATAACTTCAGTTACCATAGTCGAGAGGTAACTATGCAACATATGCAATACATCTTAGGTTATGTTGTGACATGTACAGCCAATTATAGTAACCACACCATTTTAGCGAGTGAATAGCCGCCTGGTACGACCGTTGGGCTATTACCTTTTGCCTTTTATTATCATTTTCCTGTCAAAATTATGCAGTGCTCCCGTGAAATTGTTATTACTTGTTATCATATTCGTGCTTTATATGGTGTTTTTGTTGAATACAGTAAGATCTTGTTGAAAGTCACTACCCTTTTTCTTCAATTACTCCAATTTGATTTATACTGTGTGGTTTTGTTTTCATCCCAGTATTGGAATCTATTACATTTCATTCTTTTTGGCTTAAGTCACGTCCAAGGGCTTTTTCGTCTTAGTTAAATAGGTAGTCATTGGCGCCACCGGAGCGATGAATCTGATGGGGGCGCTGTGGTAGTGCCTTTTTTTTATCAAAATTGAAATATGCTAGCTACTTTACTGATCAATGATGTCATTTATATTACATATATAAAACACAATATTTTTTGGATTGATGACATTTGACGTTCTTTGACGAAGATTTACTAATTGCCTTAGCTGTGGATATCATACTCGAGAATGAAAAAAAAAATTGGGTATGACCAAGCCTTCGAAAGGCAAAATATGGTTCCATATTGGGCTTGATAAGGGATTTACTAATGACGATCCCTGTATATATTTATCTAATTTAAGAGGTAGTGCTAACTGGCAGACAGTCTGAATCACAACTGAAGCCGCGAAAGACTAGTGGTTGGCATGTCCCCACCATAGAGTAATAATTAATAAGGGAGATGTTAAACGTGTAGAGTTTTGTGGCACAAAGTTACCACTAGCGCCTACCTTTGCTACTGGTATGAACTAGCATTCAAGACGCGCGCTATTTGAATTTGCAAGCTTTCAGCATACGCTTTATATTGTACAATATTTGCAATTGAATTATTTTGCACCTCAATATTTGTTTTTTAGTCTTTCAAGTCAAGTCTTCAAAGACTAAGAAATAACATTATTGTGCTAAATCATTCGGCTGCAAATATTGTATTAGCATATAATATTATAGGGAATTACGGTAGGAGAATAAAAAACCCTTTGCAAGTGATAAAATGTTATTAATTCAACATCTTTCATACAATAAAATATCCAAAATAACATACAAAAACAGTCAATACCTAAATCTGAATTGGGATGGAAATTGGATTAAGTTTAGAAAGGAAGAGCAAATTTTGTCCATCTAAATGAGTCGGTAAAATTATTTTTAAGGAAGTGATCTTCAAGCAAATAACACCTTTTATTTTTAATAAGTGAGGTTCATTGTTTCAAACCATTTATGAGTTCGCTTAATATCTAGATCAGGAAACTTGAAACTTCTTATATGTATAATTTTTTAGTTATTCAATAATTGACGTACCCCTTTAAACAATTTGGCATCTTGAAGCACACACCAATATTACAGAGCACTTTTTTTCACATGAGTACTAGGTACCTACAATTACATCAATATGTTTCTAGTACATACATATTATTTTGGTTTGGCTCACAAATTTTTGGTAATCCTTCGTTCTTGTCTGCAAAAAACGATAAAATGAAAAATAATGATATTATTTTACAAAAACCCAACCTCAAACTCTAGTCTCCATGCTCAAACGTTAAGGGTAAAAATTGTTTGGCACGGCCAACCGTCGCGTCTACATCGAATCGACTTTGCCAATTGGCCATGCCAATTATTAAGGAATATCAAGTTATTTCTATTATCGACCTATCTAAAACTATGTGTTTATTTTTTCCATGCTTGCAGTGAGGAAGAAAGGTTTGTTGATTTTTATACTTCATTTTATTTTCATATAAACTGGTTTATGAAAATAGAAACGCTTGTCATGATCACAAATACATCCATTACTTTGTATCCCACATTTAAGGAAGTTGCCATGTCATAATCTTCGAAGATATACATGTACACTAATAGTGAACAGTTTAAACAACCTGCAATCTAATACATCACCCCGCTATACTCAGGTGCAGTGCTGAAAGTTTTGATCGACTTCCCGATCAATTTTTTTTAAACATAAAACAAATAAATTATTATGTTTTTTTTAGAATGTCGGTCTTTTATGATTAAAAAATTGGTTAAACCAACGAGCTTCCCATTGTTCACCATGTTAATGATCTGAACTTCAATTTAAAATGTACCCCTAGTTACTACAGAACAAACCTGTACAAATCAGGAACAATGTGTATCAATATTTTACACTAATTATGTCATTGTAATAGGTAGTTGTATTCATTAAAGCGACTGTTATGAGAAATAATACATTTTGCTTCTTTTTCAAATAGATATACTCAATATACTATGGAAACTCTCCGCGTTGGATGGGAGCAGCTCCTAACCTCAATTAATCGCAACATAAACGAAGTTGAAAACCAAATTCTTACCCGCGACTCTAAGGGTATCACACAAGAACAACTTAACGAATTCAGATCATCATTCAATCACTTCGATAAGAACAGAACTGGTAAGTAATAAATATACACTGGGCCGAAATGAAGGAGTACATTTTTTAATTGAAAATATTTTTTTTGTTTTTCGGGCGATTTATTTTCTTTTTGCAGGGCTAATAACCTAACATGTCCTCAACATGACTGTGAATTTGGAAGCAAAAATAATGTACAGGGTCGGACTTATAAAAAAAATTATATAACAGTGCATTTGAGCTCGTTGCAAATGAAAACGGTCTTAGCTAAAATTGTACTAGTATGCTTTTTCGGTAGATAAACTATCCAGAACACTTCAGTAAAAAGAAAATTTTCCGAAATTACCGGATTCGCGAAATACCATTTTTTTTATTAAATAACATTTTAACAAATAACACATTTATGAAAACAGTTTAGTTACTTTAAAACTAATAGTATGAATGTGGCCACTTAACAGCCCAGAATTAAATCCGGTTGATTATTCAATTTGGGCAATTTTCGAAAAAAAATTTGTATGAGGGACAACAATTTGAAACAATCGAGCAGCTCAAAGAAATAATGCAGTTTGTTAGGAACAATTTTGAACAGGGTGCAATAAATGGGGCTATCAATTTATGGCGCAGACGACTTCAAGAAGTGGTAAACAATAATGGTGGCTACTTTCATAATATTTTTAGTTTATAAGTTACTAAACTGTTTTCATAAATGTGTTATTTGTTAAAATGTTATTTAATAAAAAAATGGTATTTCGCGAATCCGGTAATTTCGGAATATTTCCTTTTTACTGAAGTGTTTTGGATAGTTTATCTACCGAAAAAGCATATTAGTACAATTTTAGCTAGAACAGTTTTCATTTGCAACGAGCTCAAATGCACTGATATATAATATAATAAAATTATAAAAAAAATAATAAAATATAATAAGTCCGACCCTGTACATTACTTTTCCTTCCAAATTTACTGTCATGCTGAGGGCATGTTAGGTTATTAGCCCTGCAAAAAGAAAATAAATCGCCCGAAAAACAAAAAAAATATTTTCAATTAAAAAATGTACTCCTTTTTTTCGGCCCACAGTGTACATTGAAAATTTCAATTCTGCTGCAAATTGAAGACGTCACATGCTCAGTTTGTTGAAATACTTTAAATTCGTATTGAATAGTATAATTTATACTATTGAAGTTCATAATTTATTTATCAAATAGTGGAATTAATCAGAAACGGTTAGTTTCATTGATAACATTGGAAGCAAAAATATTTTTACAATACAATTTTTTGGTTACCTTGTTTACCTTCACACTAAAACACAAGAAAAACTTTTTTTTTGTTGAAAGGTTTTCATAAAATGAGATTTTTATTAACACTTTTTTTCTTTTAATTTTCTTCTATACAAACCTTCTCCTGACAATAACCAACACAAAAAAGGAAGATTTATAAAATTTGATGTAGTCGATCAAAGATTATGCGCTTACAAACATTTCGGTGATTCATAGATTGTAATTTTTAATGTTTTTTAGGTCGCTTGACACCCGAAGAATTTAAATCGTGCCTAGTCTCTTTGGGCTATTCCATTGGAAAAGACAGACAAGGAGATATCGACTTCCAGAGAATTTTGGCCGTTGTAGATCCGAACAGCACCGGCTATGTACACTTTGATGCTTTCTTAGATTTCATGACCAGGGAGAGTACAGATACAGACACAGCAGAGCAAGTGATCGATAGTTTCCGCATTTTAGCTGGGGATAAGGTAAGTGAAAGTGTAGTGGACAAAATTGAGAAAAAAATTAGTGAAACGTAGTTCGGACAACTTTTAAGTTATCTAGAATTGTAGATTAATTAATTGTGTGGCTAGTGTGATGAATCCCATATATTTTTTGTTTCTTATTCTAGCCTTACATCTTGCCCGATGATTTGAGAAGAGAACTACCACCAGACCAAGCTGAGTATTGTATTCAACGTATGCCACCATACAAAGGACCCAATGCCATACCTGGATCTTTAGATTACATGTCCTTCTCAACAGCTCTTTATGGAGAATCAGATCTATAAATGTTTTTAATTAAAAAACACCCATCGTACTCGCGGTGATATTATCAAAGCCATATTAGGGTTGTCGTTTTTCGAGGTCCCTTTATAATATAAAAAAAGTTGATATATTTATTTTTCTTAAAAAAAACCTCTGAAAATTACACATATCAGTTTTAATATGCTTTCTGCAACTAAAAACATAAGTTAACGGTAATTATTTTTCCAGCGAGCCGGCTAAACGACTCTTGATGCGGAATCAAGTTGAAATCGATCCAACGAATTATTTTGGCTTTTTGTACTTTCCCACCCTCCTTTTCAAAATAAAAATAAAAAATATCGGTTATCTCTCCCTTCCGTTATTTAATTTTATTATGTACTTTTTGCAAGTGCCCAGATATTTATTTATTTACTTTTAAGCTTGAAGTGTACAGATTTTATTTTATAGGTAAATGCTCTTTATTATTCTCTAGATTTTAAGCTCAATTGTCACTTTTAGTTCAAACTTGGTATGTAATAAAGAGCTTTTATTTGTTATATATTATATTTTTTTTTTGGTTGGAGTTTATGTAGTGTAAAAATAAAGTATTTTGCCCAAAGTATACTAACTTTATATAAGTATCAGATGAAAAATAAAATATATTTGATTCGAATTGTTATTTTCTTTCTAAATGTTCGCTCTATTCTGAAATAAAATACATGACACCTGGACAATAGGTATAATGTGAGATTTTTGATATTTCCAATTATAAAAACTATGATTACACAGTGCCTCAATTTTAAAACAATTAGGGAATGGACTAAGTATATTATTAGTAGACTCCGTTTCACATAAGAAGATTCCACTTGTGTCTAGAAGTTGCAGTCGTATACGCGAAGAAGCTGCAAATAACAATATCTGAACATCAATATCGGCCGAAGCCTAGTCTACGGTTATTTGGTCCGGTTGTATCTTCACCGTTCCAGTTACTATATTGGAAAAAAATATCTTATTTTATGATAGAAATTATACGGCCACATGAATTTAAATTTTCTCAAAAATTACGACTTACTAAGACGTTGTAAAGAGATATATTAGATGTAATTACGAGATAGGAGACATAATTATCATATAAAGTCGTATATATCTCGTAATAACGTCATTCTAAGGGCCGGTTTATTTACCTTTCAGTAAAGTGTTCCGTAGCGTTACTGAGAGGATTGTCGCCCATAAGTGTTTATTCATCTTCTAGTAGCGCAAACTATTCAGTAAGTAAAAGCTACTGAAGACTAACTTACAAATCACTTGGACCTGTCACTAAGGAATTACAGAAGAGATTCAAACCTAAAATTGTTCTTCGCGAGTTTTGTGTTTTCACTTAATTTTTTTTAAATGGATGTTATAGACGACATAAATCTTTTTCTTGACTAGATTGACGATCGCCGACCTTATAATAGCCAAAACAGATTTCACCAATGGGAGAATTTAAACTGTTGGGATGATCTTGAATTCATTCATAGATTTCGTTTAACAAGAAATTCGGTTGTAGAAACTTTAGCCTTTAGAAGAAAGACTTTTACACCAATCTGAAAGGTATTGTATTGTAAAAAAGCGTATAATTTAACTTTATAAAAACTTCTAACAATCTCCTTTCAACAATCAAAATCTTAGAAAAACCAAACAAGATACACATCTGATGTACAGTATAATGTCATCCATAAGACATCTGTCAAAAAAAAACTGTAGAACTCATTAGTAGAGTCACAGAAATCACACAAACCACAGAAAATACACTGTTGCCTTATCTCCCACTTAGCGCCAAGTGTTCAGTAAGTGTTGAACGAATAAAATACGCTGAATAAACACAAACTGCTTACGGTTGACCTTTAAGTTTAGTGAATAAATAACTAACGGATACTTTACTGGACAGAACAATAGAGAGTTATTGGGACTTTTATAAGGTCAAGCAGTGATAGTGCTGTCCTTATATTGACATATGCGCATGAGCATTTGATGTTTTGAATAAGGGAATTAATATTAAGGTTAGTGCTTGTCCTTATTTGTGCGCGATTACTGCAGTGCACTATCCCGACTTTATTTCATGTTTCATATTTATATGTCACAATGTGTAGGTGGTCTGTGTCATCTGTGATACCTAACTTAATATAATGTCATTATAGAGTTTCATGTTTCAATAACTCCAAATTTTAAGTCTGTTTTAAGGTCGAGTACTATTTATTTAAGGTCATCACAATTACTGCAAAGCAGTAAAATCGTGTTTCCAATAACCCTAATAAACCGGCCCTCAGTCGTAATTTATGATAATAAATTCATGTGGCCCTTTTACGCTTCCTTAAATTTGGATGTAGTGAATTGAAATGAAAGAAATATACTATAATTTATGTGGTGATCTTTTTTTTTGTAAAATAAGCAGTTTCTTCGTACGAGTTTCGCAAAATAGGCCTTATACAAAACAATAGGTTTGTTGGTAAAGAAATCACAAACGGTTGAAAACTGATCGACTCATGCGAAGAGTATCTCCGTGACTGGTATCCACTGCGCCCGAGTCGCCCAATTTTTAACTGCTTGTGATTGCTTTACGAACAAACAAAATATTATAATTTTGTACAGATTGAAACTTCTCCACAATCCGCGATGGAATTGTCAGCTTCGTTATCATCTTCTTCCTCGATTTCATCACAAGTTTGCTCGAAAACGCTTCTTCCTCTTGTTATGATTTGTGAATCATCACAGGTATCATTGCAATTCGTGCATTTCACTCAGCCCTTCTGTCCAGATTTTCTATTTCCTATCTATCTCTAACATTTTGCATCTTGTTCAACTCCATGCTACTGCTGGAGCAGAATAATAGCTGGATCAGCATTTGGATTTTCGGATACCTGAAAAATATATCATATAAATCTGGGGTATTTCGGAGTACATTAGCAAATTTAATTTTCACTTGAAACTGCTGATGTGATTTCTTATTATATGGATGGATATAATGTTTAAGATAGAGCCATGAAAACTAAAAAGTATAAGGAGATCTAAATCTTCATTGATAGCTATGACTGAATCGAATGTGGATGAAACTATGATTGCAGTATTGCGTATACGTATAATTTGGATATGCAATGGTAATAAGTTATATTTTCAAACTCTCCAAAAGAAATTTTGTCCTATTCTTCTGGTACAAATCACAGACATTTCCCGTCTACTTGGAATTAAGACAAAATTATATAAGTAAGAACAATAGGAAGAGGATATAAAGCATTTGTAGTCCCGACAAAATTTTTTCAACCGACTCTTCAAAGAACACCAAGCAAACTAACAACAGGAGCAGGAGAAAATTTACTTCTAGACTGAATGGGGCAACTTTGCACATGTTTGACACAGATAAACACTCACAATGCTCTTTTAGAGTGGAAGGTAAAGAGGCGATTATAATCTGCACAACTCCATAATATCTTAATATAAGTTAGTCTAATCACGTTGTTTGGTAGAGCAAAATTTGCGACAGACTTTCACTTGTCGCTAACCGGGCATGATCAAGCTGAAATTATTTTTTAAATTTTATAAATTGATTCACTTCATGAATTGTTGGCGAGATTTTGGAATACTGAAACTAAAGGTAAAGCAATTAAACGCAATTTGATGAGGTGCATTGAATAAGCACTTAATATGTGTTGTTTTTAGTTGAAAATGGAAATAAAATAATTGGAATAACGTTTAGTATAGCATTTGAATGGAACAATTTCCATACTTGTTATGTAAAATTCACAAAACTATCAAAAAGTATTATACAAATGATTGAGAATTAGTTGTAAAAAAGGAATAAAATGTTCACCGTACTTTTCATTAATAGTTGCAATTAATAATAGTTCGGACCTGTGATTCTTTGACATGTACTCCGCTAATCTTGCTTAGCAACTGATATGGATATTTAAAAATGTCTGGAAGAAGATGAAACAGCAGATTATGTATTTTGTGACTGTCCGACACGGTCTAAATCAGGTTTCTGATCATCTGATGCTTCAAATTTGGGATAGTCTCCCTCTCTCCCCCAGATATGAAATATCGTTCACCAAATAAACCGATCAGCTTAATCAACAAAGTGATTTTGCTCGGTGAAATTTAAATGGGTTTGATTCAAAATAAATAAACTCTTGCGTATCGCCGTCCACAAATCTGGAAGTAATAAGTACACGTGGTGGATCAAACCAACTGTTACGATGGAAGTGATGCTTGGTCTTCGACCTCTTCACCATGTGATCGAGGCTGAGGCGGGCTTTCCTGCGCTTGAAACGGCTGGGATACGTGCGAAGAGGGGAAGAGTACAGGCACGTCAAGAAGCTCCGGCTCCTGGAAGATATTCCAGTTCTGGCTCGAGCGGCTGATGAATGCCTGCGAAAGTACTACTTCGCTACCCCATACAGGGCCATGATCCGGGATAGAGAGTCCTGGGAAAAAGAGAGGAATACACAGCCTAATGGGACCGTCTGGTACACAGATGGCTGATGCTCCGGTGATAGAGCAAGGGCTGGAATTTACTCCAGGAACCCAAGAACACAAGTTTGTGTACCATTGGGTCATGGTGTATCTGCATATCAGGCCGAGATATATGCTATCTTGGAATGTGCGCAGATAAACTTAGACAGAGGTTATGTGGATCGACGCATAACCATATACTCCGACAGTCAGGCAGCAATTAAAGTCCTGAGTGGGTATACCAGCACCAGCAATTCAGGACTTGCTAACGAATGTCGAGAACGACTTGCTAATCTTGCAAGGCGGAACGTGGTGCGGCTAGAATGGATTCCAGCCCACTCTGGTTTTGAAGGCAACGAGATGGCGGATGCACTGGCTGCGGAAGGGGCGGCAGCTCCTTTCTGTGGCCCGGGCCCGACCCTGGGCCTAACAAAACAAAAAATACGCAAGGAGACGAAGAAGTGGCTGAGGAATCAGCACCTCGCTCATTGGAATGCTCTGCAGGGTCCTAGACAATCCAAACTTCTACTGAAGGGATGGACTGATGGACACGCCAGGGCAGCCACTGAACTACCAAGGAGTAGGCTAAGGAAGATAGCAGGACTCCTAACAGGGCACTGCTGTATGAGGAAACACCTCCACAACTTAGGGAGAAGAGGAAAGTTCCCTATGTAGGGGTTGCGGCATAACTGACGAAACGTCAGTCCATGTTCTCTTAGAGTGTCCACACTGGGCTGTACTACGCAGGCGAATCTTCGGAGACCCTGTTATGGCCCCTGGAGACACAAGTAGACATCCATTGGAAAAGGTTGTGGCCTAAGTTTGCTTAAATTACTACTACGAATTCTTTTGAAATAGTGCTGAATGTATCTTCGTTAAATTCGTGTCATTTAAACTGTTTCTTAATATTACTTTTAGTCGTTTGATTGATATTTAAAACGAAATTTGAGTTTATTTCCATCAATCCTTTCCAAATCTAGCACCTGAATGGAATGAAATAATACAAGAGTACAAAATTGCCACAAAACAAATTGTAGTAAGCGATGACAATGCTCCAGTCGATCAATAAATTCTTCCTAGAATCTGGTAACTTGGTTATATTATGTTTATATGTGGTCTGTGCTGGTAACCTTTGAGGTCGTTCAATGAATACTGTCTACCTTCGAACATCGTCTGTCTAATGAAGCGGTGTTCCACCACTATCTTCAGGATTAAAAAGTTCATTCACAGCCTTATTATAATATAATATTATATTGAGCCAAACCGAGGCCGTAGCCAGGAAGGGATTGATCTCCCTCCGAAATGTAAAAAAATATTTCTTTCAGTAAGTATTAATGAAATGAAATCTATAAAGCTATTGTGATTACACTGGACCACTTAAGCACTGACATGAAGTCTGAAATATCGTCAAAGGCTAATTCTTTTCTGAGATGTCAGTTCAAGTGATTTTGTTATAAGCTATGCTGCTTAGGAATGTTGTTATCATACACACTAACACTGTGTAAAATATTTCAATCTCCCCTATGCGATTTGGCATCAGCTTAACAACATTTCGATTTAATTATAAAGACTATTAAATATGTCCGTCAAAATATTGATACAACATTTGCTGAGCTTTTCAAGAATACACAGAATTTGCTCAGTACTGTAACCGAGGAAATGAAAATTCCTCGAATAGCGTCATGCCAACAGCATAGGGCAAAAAACAACAGCAAGATGATGAAAATTATTTTAGAATTACTATAATGATTCGATTGATCAGCTCCAATCGAGACTCCAAAATCATAAAGCCACATATTATTATCTCTCAAGATTTTAATTCCAATTGTGTGTTGCAAAGAACAAATTAATCGTAATGATTAGGAAAACTATTTTGAACTCTATATAAAAGTATAAGTATAAAAGTTTACAGAAAAAAACAGGGTTTAAAAATACGGAACACTTATCACATCAATTCTGTTAAAGAATGTTTATGCATAATTTGGAGTACCTAAACTGGATCAAGTAATCACGCTGTCCCATACAAACAATGCCCCTGTTTTTCACCTCCTTAGGGATGGAATTCCGGACAATCCATTTTTATCGGATGCCTACGTCATACAAAGAACACATCCTCCAAGTTTAAGGACTCTACGAACAACGGTCCGTAAGTCCTTCAGGACAAAGCATTTTATATGCATAGATTTGACCCAATCAGTGTTACAATAATGTTAGGATAGATTTTCTAAATGGATTAGGTAAAATTTACTTATCATCCTTTCTACAGATTTACTTTACTAATTAATACAGTTACAATAGTGGGTATTATAGAGGATATTCGATTAAATTGAAGTGTTGAACAGTAAGAATATTTTTGACAGATGCCACTACTTACCAATCGTTGAAGATATTTGAATTGTTTTAATTAAGCATTGTTAACTGAATTGTACAAAGTAGTTAAAATATCCACGATGGAATGACCAACGATCTAAATAGAAAAAACAATGTTTGTCTTCTACGCAACAAAAATCATTATCTATGATATAAACTTATATAAATTGTTTATAAAGTAATAATTGAAGTGAATAAAACTGACGTATCAAAGTTCTATGACCTATTCGCTGTGAATTCCCTAATTATTGCAGCCTTTTTATGATTTGACTCTAGTCAATGGTCATAGTTACTGTTAACTGTTACATAGCTTATTGTCGTTTAATAATTAGTAGACTCTGTTTCGGATAAGAAGTAGCAACGTGAAGTTTGCCAACTGTCTCGCGCAAAAACCAAAATAGGTCTTGTTTATCTATGTCGTCCTCTAACGACCATTGTGGTTTTACAAATGATGTTTCATGCCGACAGCCCTTTTTAATATTGACATTTTCAACGATACCAAGTATTTTCATATACCAGTGTATTGAATATAAAATATAAATTTGAAGAAACTATTTTATATTATTCATAAAAAAATAACGAATCAAATTGTGGTTTATAAATTCCCATTGATACGCCCATGCCTTACAAAAGTCTAGACATCATAAAAGATATACCCTAACAGTTCGATTCTATCTAAAGAAAGAGTGGCAAAACTTTGTAGCAAAAAAATAAGGTAAAATCCGCAAATTGTCACAAACATTCCGAAACTTTTCAACTGTCCGTCCAGGCGTGAAGTAGTGAGTTGGCTTGAAAGTTTTCGTTAAAGATACGACTTCCAGTATATGACCAACTTCATAAAGATGGTGGAATGAAGTTGGGCTCAACAAAAAAAAATTAAGGAATTGAATCTACCGAAATTTGACAATTGTATAATAATTATTACACAAAGAGAATTATTCCCAAATAATAATGCCAAAGGTATTGTGAGCCGCAAAAAAAAAAGATTTTGTATTCATTATTTTGCATGCAGATATGTGAGAAGATTGGAAAATAATTGGAATGGTCTGCACAAATACGAGGATGTATTGATATCTAGTTAGCCTAGACCAGTTCCATGCATAAACAAAATATTGCGTTACCATAGCAACGAACAATAACTCATTAGAAGTGTCAGTGTGAAGTTGGACGTCAAAAAAAGTAAACCAGAGTTACGCAATACATTAAAAGAAAAAAGATGTCCACCGAAATTGTAAAAATCGAAAAATTGGAGTATCGAGCCATCATCAAGTACCTGTATTTGAAAGGGTTAAGAGATAAACAGATTTACGATGATATGCTTAATACCCTTGGTGATCAATGTTCTTCGTCCTCTCCAAGACCTAAGAAGTTTCGTGTCCAAAAATCTGCTGGAAAAGTTCGTGCTTCAGCTTTTTAGGATTATCATGGAGTAATCATGATTGATTTTTTGGACAAGAGTAGAACAATAACCGGAGATTACTATATTAATTTATATTTACAGATTTATATTCAAATACAGTCCTTATTTAATAATTTATATAATACACTAAACACACACTAACTATAATTTATATGAGAGTCACTTTATCGAGGCGCGATTGCTTTCTTTCAGTATCAACACTAACTAACTAACTAACTAACTAACTAACTCACTGCTCGTCGCCTATTTATACTCGCACGAATGTAGTTCTAGAAAACCCTCGAAGTTCTGGTGGATGCGCTGGGTTTTTCTAGATGTAACGTATTCCAGATTATTCTCGAAAATTAGGCGGAGGAGCCATAGTCGTATCATATGGGAATTTCACTGGGGGCACTAATTAATTAATTCAGCAGCTCGCGTAACATTGCCCCCTCCTTAAGAGACAGTTCCTCCTGGAACTAACTAGGAAACTGAAACGAGATGACTGTATCGGCAACTGGTTCCCTTGTTACATTTTCCAGTTGCATGGAAGTAACATGCGACCGTCTTCTCTGTTGGCTGTGTCTCACGTGCTTTGCCGCAGACTAGTACCTGCACTTCGGTGTCTCGGAAGATTAATTCTACCATGTTACGGATTATTCGCCAATCTAAATGCCTACATTCAATCTTGGGCATGGCTAGCCTATGCACGTCCAATTCAAGCACATGCTCCCTCAAGCTTCGTAATGCTTCCCAGACATCCTCGTACGTTGGTCTTTCGTTGAAGGTGTTTCTCGTCACTAGGTGGAAATTGTAGCGGGAGCCATCTTGCAGCTTCAGAGCTTTACCTGGTACTGGTAACTGGTCTTGCAAACGTCGGGCGCCACTCTTCTTTATGAACAGAGATGCCAGTCCGCGTGCATTGGTTACGGTAAGCATGTCTTGTCGTCTCTCAGTGGTGACGCCGAATCTTGCTTTTCCGGTACCACCATAAGCACCCATGAACTCTACAAAAAGCAGGATCGGCTACTTCCTGAAGCTGGTTTACTTCCTCATCGTGGTCACCCTCGAATGGCGCTAATCGGTTACGGTGTACCACCTTTGGCTTTCCGTTTGGGATCTTGCTGATACGATAGATGACATCGTTGATTCGTTTCTTCACGAGGTACGGACCATCCCAAGCTTTCTGCAACTTTGGAGAAAACCCCTTTTGTCTTCTTGGGTTATGCAGCCAGACTTTGTCTCCTTCGTGGAAACCTCCTTCTGTAGCTTGCGTTTCGTACCTTTTCTTCATCCTATCGCTAGCGATCTGGAGATTCGATCGAACCAGCTCGTGTACGTCGTCCATTCCTTTTCTCAGCTGGGTCACGTAATCTTCACCAGCTATGTCTTCTCCGGGTCGGCATCCAAATTCAAGGTCGCAGGGTAATCTCATCTCGCGTCCGAACAGAACTTTTGCTGGTGTTTGGCCGGTAGACTCATTGATGGCGGATCTGTAGGCCATCGCAAATAGCGAGAGACATTGGTCCCAATCTCGCTGATGGTTAGATACTACTTTAGACAGGTATTTGCCAAGAGTTCTGTTCATTCGCTCTACCATTCCACCCGAATGTGGATGCAAAGCCGTAGTTCTCGTTTTCTTCATGCCGAGCTTTTTACAAAGTTCCTGGAACAGCTGGCTTTCGAAGTTTCTGCCCTGGTCGCTGTGTATTTCCAGGGGGACTCCATATCGGCAAATGAACTCATTCAAAAGCACGTCGGCAACAGTTGCGGCTTCTTGGTTTGGAATGGCATACGCTTCTACCCATTTTGTGAAATAATCCATCACTACCAAAATGTACCTGCTGCCATTTGCTGTCGGTGGAAACGGTCCGGCGATGTCCAGGGCAATGCGTTCAAAAGGGCTTGCGACATTGTACTGCTTCATAGGAGCCTTTCTTCTTCCTTGTGGTCCATAGGTCGTAGCACAGGTAGTGCACTTCTTACACCAGTCCTTCACATCTTCGGAACTGTGCATCCAATAAAACCGTTCTCGCACTTTCTGGAGGGTCTTCTTCACACCTAGATGTCCTCCTGACGGACTGTCGTGTAATTTCCGCAGTACTGCTGCTACCCTTGTTCTTGGAATCACCAACTGTCTTCTACTTTTGGAACCTTCATCGTTCTCGACTACTCGCTGTAGCAAACCGTTTTCCAGAACCAGCGAGTCCCACTGGGCCCAATACGATTTCATCGTTGGCGAGTACCTTGAAATCTCCTGCCAAGTAGGTCGACAGTTTTCCTTTTTCCAATGTCGGATTTTCTTCAAGTCGGGATCGTTCTCTTGTTCCTCTTCCAACTTTTCCGGTGTCCATTCGTCGCTGGTCACCGTGGTTCTTCGAATGGCAGCTTCCTTAGCTTCTGTTTTGGTGCGGTGAGAGCACTCTGCTGGGCATGGTCTTCTAGAGAGTGAGTCTTTGTTTGTAGCAGTTCTCGGTCGCTTGCACGAACTGCGTACATGTCCCATTTCTCCACAATTCCAGCATCTCACAGCTTTCGATTTTCCATTTGAGATGCTTTTCATCATGTTGACAATCTGGTCAAGCTTGTTTGAGTTTCGTGGCGTTTTTGTTTTCGGTTTTTCAGCTGCGACTGGTACAGATGCTCCAAGTGTTCCAGGCCATATCTCATGTTCAATCGCTTTTTGAGTTGTTCAAAATCTCCGGTCTCTTCCACTGGAATGGTATGGAGGATATCCATAGCGTCTCCTCTAAAGGCAAGAGTTAAATTCAACGCTTTTTCTTTCTCACTCCAGTTGTTTGCCTTTGATGCCGCCTCGAATTGCTTAAGATAGTTCGGCCAAGACGTTTTACCATCGAATGTTGGCAGTTTCACTCGGCTGTTAATATCGTTTTCCCTTTTCGGTTTCAACTCTACTTTCTCTGCCAGTTCGTCGTTGTTCGGGGCTTGCCTAGTTGTAATATCCGGGTTATTACTAGTCTTCTTTTCGATTTCTTTGATTTTTTGTTTCATTTCTTGCTCCATTCTTTTAATCTTTTCTTCCATGTCAGACATTTCATTTTCCATATCCGTCGAAATTTTATTTTCCATGTCCGACATTTTATTTTCTATGTCCGACATTTTAGTTATTTATGGAAGAGGTTATAGAGGCGGACGCTTCGTTGGTAAATTCAAACGTTTCCGGGTCCAATCCATTGTTAATCATAGCATTCTTCAGTCGTTCCACTAACGCTGACTTGGCCCCACTTGTGTCCAATTCGTAATCCTCCAACTCTCTTCGAAGCTCTGAAACTTTTAATTCACAAAGTTTCTTCGCCATTTTCCTGAATATTTATTTTTTAATCCCACTTCTGACACCAATGTAACGTTTATTCTAATTTATATTTACAATTAATTTATATTTACAGATTTATATTCAAATACAGTCCTTGTTTAATAATTTATATAATACACTAAACACACACTAACTATAATTTATATGAGAGTCACTTTATCAAGGCGCGATTGCTTTCTTCCAGTATCAACACTAACTGACTAACTAACTCGCTGCGATGCTCGTCGCCTATTTATACTCGCACAAATGTAGTTCTAGAAAATCCTGGAAGTTCTGGTGGATGCTGTAACGTTATATTTGACCACTATCATTGTAATATTTAAATATCTACCGGACGGCGAGTAGCCAGTCCTTTTCTCCTATCAACATGTGATTCTCGTCGAAAACCTGTAGCACCGATCGCTTCAAAAGGCAGAATTTTTACATTTAATGTGCGACGAATAATCTATGTTGGTGAGGTTTCGTATACACTGATATTAGTCAAATATATCAATTCTGCTCTCCTATACAGAGATAGAAATTAAGAACACACTACGGATACGTAAATTCTTTCTCGAAGCGGAGCATGTGAACAGGAGAGGAATATATAACGTATGTCGATTGCTCATCGCATGCATAGCCTGTGCTCTTTCATTTGCCGTTTGGAGATGCTTTTAATGTGCCCCTGCCCGCTAGAGGCAGCAGCATTCGTTGACGTCACGTGATATGCGTCAGATTTTTGACACTTTATCTGAGACAAGGCAGTATATAAGTATTGTTCTATGATCGCATGGTTCAATTTAATAGCGAGTAGTTAAAATAAGCTTTCTTTCTCCTGTGAACCATGAACCGATAAGGTCAAGAATTTTTAATTAGTCTTTATCTTTCCTAAAGTGCATTCAATGTGAATGGTAAGTTGCATTTAAGTCTATGCTTTTCCTCTTATGATTTTTGCTTTTATATTTTTCCCTTCTAGTGATAAGCGCCAGATACACACATACAATGATATTTTTTTTATCTTGTTCTTTTTCTTTTTCTAGTTTTTCTTATACAGGTGATAAAAGGTTCACATGTATATAGTTGAAGTCTTTAAAATATGTATATTCAGTTAACTAATTGATTCAATCTAAATACCAACTTAGAATATTTCCGGATTACATTTTTTATCGCCTTCTGTGATTGAAATAAGTAGTAAAATTGAGTTTTATATTATTTAGATGTTGTTTCTTTGATTTCTTTGATGAATGGAAATAAATAAGATTTCCTTAATAATTAATAATACAATATATCACATTTCTTCATTGCTTCTTTTGTTTTTTTTATAGTAAAATACAGGATATATTTTTTTTATGAACCACGTTCTTAAATAAATTTCTTAAACACTTGTAAAACGAATTACTGCAGATATCCTGAATTTTACATGAAAAAGATTGTAACTATTTCTGATGCAATGTATCTTTCTTAGCACTTACTGAGTACCTGAAGTTACCTGAGCCTTACTTAGTACCTGAGCCTTACTTAGTACCTGAGCCT
>CAJUYH010001151.1:37036-52078 GCA_910591685.1 Galerucella tenella
ATAATATATTAGAGTGCTATATTTTTGTGACGCTCTCGGTGAGATCTTTCCGATTCTTGAACGAAATATAGTACGTTCCACTTAAAAAAATGTAAGTTTGTGCTGCTACGTGGTTTTGGAACACCCTGTAGAATCGAAAGTATTTTCAATATGTGCTCTCAGTAACTGTATTAGCTCACACAAAACAATAAAGTTCTATCCATCACCACAACGATGTAATCCTCCGATGTCAGAAGATTGCCCCACCCTGTATGTATAATACCCTTCTTGGTGTGCGTCATCGATTGTTATAATGTCCTTCTAACATATTATTACGTTGGAAGAAATGGAAAAAAGGCAGGTCTTTGATTAATCTTATTTGAAATATCACAATAATAAACCGTTTAAATGTATTAAACGTTAACCCTAATCTTTGACTTAAAAATTATTGATTAATTGATGTTAAGAATACGCACAAGCGCGATCTATCAATCGGGAAAATTTACAGCATTCAAAATGGGATGCAGATGTAACTTTGGTATTGGCAATGTGTCTAACGTCTTTTTCTACTGTCCCACTGACAGTTCTCGTCAGGTCTGTACTTTGTTGTTTACGGTCCATTATTATTTATGAAAAGTTAATATTATTGTTATATTTATTTAAATAATACAAAAATATGCCTAAATACAGGGAAAAACTTTTCAGTTAGAAAAAGAAGCTGATAATTATTAATTTCATAGCCTTTTCTAATTTGGCTGAAAACGATCCTGATGCTTTTATTTATCAAATATAAGGTCAAAATTTATTTCAAAATAGCAAATAAAATAAACGACATACCCAAAACCCTGATATACATACCAAGAAGGCTATTGAATGAACTATAATAGATCTTTTTGAAATACATTTAGTGAATAGTAGACCCACAAATTTCTAAAAAAAAATTTGGTAATATTTACTTTCCTCACTCTTAGGGAACATGTGTGTTTTCGAAGAAGTTTTCTTATTATTTAGGTGAAATTACTACCTAAAATTGTTACATTACCTTTGACATCTATTTAATTAATGTTTGAAAAATTACCTGAAGTTAACCATGAGAAAAAATGTCTAGAAATGTGTGTATAGATTATTCTTCAACATTTATGCTTTTTATGAATTTTATTAATTAGAAAAACTAAACTACAAAATGATTTATGCATGAAACTGTATCTTTTAAAACAGGCACTAGCGCATCATTGTGCGTCGTTATGCCATTTGAAATACACCATCCTTGCTTCGTTATCCTGCATTCTCATCTCAGTGTATGTCACCTACCCTAACAAAACAATACAGCGATCATAAGCCTTAGGGCAAAGTGTCATACGACACAATTTTTTGAACATCACTTTGAATATTTTTATTTTACGTTATAACGAATATATCATACTAAATACATTTAAATATATTAATAAATTGATAGACGATAGCTATTGAATGGTTTGTACAAGTGGCGGCAGGTGGTAAAAATGTTAAGGTGTTCAGCAATTTTTGAAAAAAAGTTTACCTTGTAAGGGTGTTGTCACGCACTAAGCACTAACAAAGAATTATCTTCTATAAATTAAGTCTAATTGAGCCATAATATTAATTGACCGTAGTAATGCAAATTCCATGCAATTATGAAGATGTCTCTTAGAATTTTCGTGTCTTTTTATTTTCAAACTCAAATGCTCTAGATCCACGACTCCTATTTCTGTCCAAGCTTGATTGCCATCAAAAAGTAAGCAGGGAAAACATTTTTATATCCTCAAATCCATTCGGTTTTTTGAATAAATATCTCTACTAAATTTACCTGTTTAACTTTTTCCTCTACATACACCAGTTTTTTCAATAGTGATATCTACCTTTTAATTGTATTTTTTCTTCATATGAATGAGTATTTAAAAAAACTCTAAACTCGCTATGACGTAAATCCTAAAACCAGAAATTCGCGAAAAAATTAGATAGATCCAACCGTACCGTATGTCACTCTGCGAACTACGCTGTTAAAATCACGGCTTAGTCCTAGGTCAAGGAGGAGAAGTGTCCATCCCGGGTGTTTGAAAGAGCTCGCAGAGCACGTTCGTATGGCCCAGCTATATAAAATATCACCGATCGCGTGAAATAGGTTCGGTATTCCACTGGTAGACTTTACTAACGGCTGTGGCTTGCTCATTATGACAATGCGAATGCCTTACAAAATACTGGGTGTCTCATTATATTCTGACTGTTTTTAAGAGCTTATATCTTCGAAACGGTTCTAGATAATAAGATGCGGTTTTCACAGTTAGGTTTAAAATTACCGTAAGTTTTGTTCTGACACATTTATATAAATGGCCTACTTTCGGTTTACCCGCTAGAAAAGTGGCGTATTTTCAGAATACAGTAAGATGTAATTTTTAAATGGGACACCCTTTATATTTAGCAATTTCTTAAAAGACGCATATTTTTACTTTATAACAAGTCTAAAATTGGTGCACAGAAAGCGAAGTTAGATAACTTTAACTGGGATACTGTAATGATTCAGATATCTTATTAATAAATAATAATCAAGGAGGCGTTAATATGTCACATCACAAAAATATTGCGATCATAGACAGAACTTTAAGGTACCGCTATAAAGTAAAAATATACGTCTTTTAAGAAATTGCTAAACATACAGGGTGTTCCATTTAAAAATTTACATCTACTGTATTTTGAAAATACGCCACTTTTCTAGCCGGTAAACCGGAAGTGGGCCATTTATATAAATGTGTCACAACGAAACTTACAGTAATTTTAAAACTAACTGTGAAATCCGCATCTTATTATCTAGAACCGTTTCGAAGATATAGGCTCTTGAAAACCGTCAGAATATAATGAGACACCCTGTATATTATAAATTTTGTATTTGATAAAAGGAAATATTTTCGTTAATTACAAGTTTATTCCCTTGTTTTATACCTTTTCTGTATCCGGTTTTAGCTTTTAGGGCTCTGTACCCAGAGGGTCAGAAACAGACCCTATTACTGAGACTTCGCTGTCCGTCGTCTGTCACCAGGTTGCATCTTATGAACCGTTATAGTTAGACAGTTGAAATTTTCACAGATAATGTATGTTACCGCTATAAGAACAAATACTTATAACAGAATAAAATAAATATTTCAAAATGACGTTTATTGCTTCTTTTTGTTCGATATTGATATGGTAACAGATACCGTGGCTTAGTTGGCTGAAGCGACTTGAGGCCTTAAGCTTTTCTTGAATTTGTTATATACTAAGCGAATATATGAATATGAAGTAAAATCGATCAACTAAATAAATATTAACTTGTATGTGCGCGTGTCCGACTCGCTCTAGGTTGTATTTATCTTACTTTTTATTCATGTTTTATCTCGAATAACCCACAAAAGTGAATACCTGCTTCTTTAAACCGTACTCTGTAAAATTAACAACCGACCATGGTAAATTTGTCTTCGTGAACATTGAGTGTAACAAAAATTTCGTAATTAAGCGAATAACAAGAAGTAAAAAGTGGATAATTATACCGCTTATTAATTTTCATTTTTCACGGTACGAAATTCCCATCGGTCCAATGCGAATACGTTCCAGAGACCAAAAACTGTCGCTTGTGATTAATAATGCCTGTCTTATTTACGTCCAACATAAATTTATTACGTGAAGACCGTTTCTTTATATTTTTTGTTCATGGTAATTGGTAGGATTTGAAAATGTTAAATTGCTTCTTATAAGTAAAAACAGAGGCATTTATTTTAGTCAAAGTGCAGGACTACCTGTTTTTGTTTAGAGGGCATTTCTCATACTGATTTGTTTGAGTGGGATAAAAAGTAGCTAATGAAGAAGTTGAGGAAGTTTGTAAATTCATGAGTTAAAGGTTAACGAAAAAATACTTTCTATAAATTCAAATGCTGCTGGACCTTATAATAATAACAACACTATGATTCTACATTGTTGTTCATATACTCACATTATATAATTTCTGTCTAAAAAAATCAATTTATCCTTCAATTTAGAAAGAATCTAAAGTTCTACCCTCACCAAAAGCGGATAATCTTGTCGATTGCAGTGAGCTTACTGTATACTTATTCTGAAATCCTGGAAAAAATGATGGATGAACAAATACGTCAACATATCATCAAATTCGACTTATAACCTAAACAACAATTTTATAACATTAAAATGGATGAATACATTTATTTGATATTTGTCAGGTTGTTTTTGGATTGATATTAAATAACCAGCTTGCTTGTTACTTCGCAAGACCATGACCAAGACCAATTTTAATCATCAGTAGAATTAAGAAACTGATATTCATCCGCCATTCCAAATTGTGCAGCCTATTGCAGCGTATTGGTCAATGTAATCTGCACTAATTTAAGTTTGTACACAGCGTCTACAAAAAGTTGATGCGGATTTTCTGGGTCCAGTTTTTGTTGAAAGTACGCTTACCGGAGCAATGTTTAGTTTGTAAATTTCTGTAACATCCAGTTTTGTTTGAAATGGAATTTTAATTTTCTATATAACTTCCTATTAACGGTTATTGCTTTTGCAAAGAAAAATAAGCTTCTTTGTGATACGTCACTCAAACTAGAGTTCATGTAATACCCTTCTTGGTGTGCGTCATCGATTGGTAATGTCCCTCTAGCACATTACGTTGGAAGAAATGGAAAAAAGGCAGGAGCTGTGATTAATCCTAATCAAAATATAACAATAATGAACCGTTTAAATGTATTACGAACGTTAACCCTAATCCTTGACTTAAAATTTTAATTAGTTGATGTTTAAAATACGCGCAAGCTAATCGGAAGAAATTACAGCATTCAAAATAGGATGCATACGTACCTTTGGAATTGGCAATGTGTCTTACGTCTTTTTCTACTGTCCCACTGAGCGCTGTGTCACACCATCAAATTAGCATCAAATTAACTTCAGTTTGGCTGTCAACTAGTTTGATCAAACTGTAAAATGACGTCACCAATTTGATGAGCAAAATGTAGACTGTCACACGATCAAATTAGCATCAAATTTGCTTCAGTTTGGCAGTCAACTAGTTTGATCAAACTTTGAAATGACGTCATCAATCTGAAGTTGCTTAGTTTGATGGATTTAGGAGCGCTCCTATTCGTATCAAACCAGATTGATGAAACTAGCATTTTCATTGGCCACTGCAAATCCCCTCCAGAAAATGCGTCCAAATAAACAACAGCTGTTTGGAAATTCAAACAATCTAACCAATAAAAACATTTTATTCACTTGCAAACTGTTTGACCACGTAGTGACGATTGCGGACTTTTTCTTTCTTAGTTTTATTCGTTTTATAGGTATAATTTAGTGTTAAGTTTTTGTAGTGGACAATATGGCCTGGACAACTAGTGCTCTAAAATATACAATTATTATCCGTTTCAAAGATAGTTCCTTGGTGCGAGACTTTTCAGCAACGCTGTATAATCATTACGATGTTACCTTCTGTAAATAAAATAGAATTAGGTAGAATTTGTCGTGGTAAATGAAAGGGTCTGTTGCTTAATCCCGGTATGCACCCTGCGTCCCTTCTCGGTCCAGAGAGCTCAACTAACCAAGATTAACTGCCCAATGCCCATAGACAATCCATCGTTGGATGCCTCTGAGCCAGCGTATTTTATCATTCCGACCGCATCTTATATAGATGCCTATAAATTATATCCTGACGGTTATCAAAAGAAAAGTTCCATCAAACGGAAACACAAAGGATCAAGGGCTTAAGTACCGTATGAGTTATTAGTTTTCCTTCATCAAAAATCTGTTTGTGCTCAAGAAAATTTTTTACTGATTTTACATTGAAATTATATATTTCTATAAAATAATTAGATAAGTTTATAAAGGACAACGCACCCAATATCTTATCTCGTAAACTTCGCTGAGTTTTCTAGTTTTATAAGTCAGAAACTTTTTTTGCTTTCCGCTTAATAACTTTAAATGCAACAGAGTGCTTCTGTCAACTGCTATTAGTAGAGTATTGTCAAATTTTAAGCGGACAACCTTGTTAATTTTATCGAAAATTTTATGCTCTAGTAGAAACACAATGGAATCAATTCATTTCAGCACAACTAATCAGAACAACATTATACTGAAAATTCCACACATGTGGTTTTTAACCAATCAGAACGTGTATTTCTAACAGATTACCATGGCCACGGATGAATTTTAGTGGAACTTTTTTTCCTCCTGGGTACCCAACAGCGAATTATACTGGAATTTTTTTTGACGTTTATAATGACAGAATATTTTTTTTGACAATCTAATTTTTATTTGTTCACATGAAAATTTTTTGACAGCTCCAATAACCAATAAAATTTCCTTATTTTTTATCATATGAACAATTTCACCCAGTCATGTCAAAATTACACTGAAAATTTTTTGACAATTCCAAAAACCAATAAAATTTCCTTATTTTATATCATATGAACAATCTCAGCCAATCATGTCAACATTACACTGATAACAGACCATGGGCAATTTTCACTCGTTGCTATAGATACATATTGATTTATTTCGATTTTGAAGTTTCGAATATTTAATATTTCGAAATGTCACGATTTGGTTGTAATACTGAAATAAAAAATTTTCTATCCGAATAACCCTCGGACATTGATGAATACTCAAAAATTTTATGACAACTCTCTCAAGCTTGTTGCTTATAAGCAACAGACCTCCGCCTACGGCGTCGGTCTGTTTCCAAGCAACAAGATTTTTTCGAACAATTATCAATGTCCTTGGGTTATTACTACTGATAAAAGACCATGGGCTGTTTTCACGTTGCTATGGACACATACCTATTGATTTATTTCGATTTTGAAGTTTCAAATATTTAATATTTGGAAATGTGACGATTTGGTTGGAATTCTATAATTGGTTAAAAATTTTCTATCCGAATAACCTTCTGACATAGATAAATGCTCAAAAATTTTATGACAACTTTCTCAAGCTTGTTGCTTGTAGGCAACAGACCTCCGCCTACGGCGTCGGTCTGTTTCCAAGCAACAAGCTTTCGAAATCTGTCATAACATTTTTTCGAACAATTATCAATGTCCTTGGGTTATTACTACTGATAATTTTGAATTTCAACTACAAGCTTAGATGTTCTCTAAATTCTTTGGACCATTATGATCAATGTTTATATTAAAAACGCAATCATTATATACTATGGCAGCTTGATGGAGACGAAAATTGATGTTGTTGGAAATAAACACATTTGGTATGGAATTTTCTTACCGAATACCACACGAGGTCGAATTAAATTCGAAAATTTTTTCTCGCTGATGAATATTTTTGGAAAATTATCCTTCGTCTTCTACTCGAGATAATTTTCAAAATATTCATGAGCTCGAAAAAGTTTCTAGAAATAATTTGACCTCTAGTGGTATTACTAGTGAAAACAGATCCCCTGGGCGATGCCATACATTTTGATTTATTTCAAGTTTGACGTTTCAAATATTTAGGCTATGGTCCGAAAGTAACTAACTGTAACCACGGTTAACCGCTTCGGTTGACAGATGAAACTGAAAAATCAAGTTGTATTCGGGACACAAAGCCGGTAAAAGTACGAAACGAAAATATAACCCTAAATACATTCCCCAAAACGACACCGAGACATACTTCAAAAAATAATTTTTTGAATATTTCAGTTGTTTTTAAACTTGGACTTGGACTTGTTACTTTCGTGTTTTACTTTTATTCGTTTTATGATTCGTTTATATGTTTTATTTTTCTCTTCGATGGTGGAATAATCAGCTAACAAAAATAATAAACAATAGTAATGCATGTCGCGTGACAGCGATGACAGTCGAAACCAGAAGTAACCGGGCTCCTAAGGCTGGTTACTAGTGTGACAGTTCATTTACCATATTTCAGGAAACCGTGTTCCAATAATAACAACCGCTAACCAGTTACTCTTCGACCATAGCCTTAATATATCAAATTGTCACTATTTGGTCATAATATGGTCATAATACTGACGTCGATATTATATTATAAAAGCAGATATACTAAAAACTACTATTCACAGTAAAAAGTTTGTGTGCGAAGCATTTAAGGACTTCGGTTATGATGGGGAATATCAATCATCTGATGGAAATCGAACAGTGGAATAATTGGCGTGGATTTTGAAAGAGTCCCAAACCTGGTTGAAATAATTGGAACACCTTATTTTCTTAGTGATAAAACGAGCATAAACAAAGATGCTATCAGTATTCAAATTATGTTCCAACATAATTTGGTAAATAATCATTTGGTTAGGTGTTTTCGTATTTTAATACTTCGCACCTTTAGAGAAACATTTCAATTTATTCTCGTTTTTTTGCAGTAAATGGGAAAACAGTTATGAAAAGTTAGATTAAAAAGTGGGCAAATGGTTAGTTGATGTGTATACTCTGCAAAACATTGATATTTTTGCTTTTTTGCGAAATTGAACCCTCTTAATTCAATGGAATGGAATGAAAAAAATGTGTCACTGTTCCTCTAGCATATTTCTTAATTACGATAAAAGAAAAAGCATTAAGAGACAAATTTATGAGTGAATTTGTACTTCACGGAAAATAAACTAAAATAAATTAATTATGACCCAAAATTTGATAACAAAAGTATTATGAAAGGGTTCATAATATTTTGGTAAAAATATTAGTATTTGCAATTGAATATCGTAAGGGAGTACCAAGACCAAAAGATCCTTATAGTCTCTGATAGTCAGGCAGCACTAAAATCCTTAGCAAGTTCTCAGATCAGATCTAGACTGGTTTGGGACTGCCAACAAAAACTACTAGCCCAGGCAAACCACAAAATAGAGTAGCTCTTAAGTGGTTCCTGGGGCACAAGGGTATTGCAGGAAATGTAAAGGCAGACATCCTAGCGAAGCTAGGGTCTGAAACTGCTTTCAATGGTCCTGATGAACCAGTATTTGGAATATCAAAAACGACTGCACGTGGTTGTATATCTCAGTGGACTCCAAAGTAAACAGCAGTCGTACTGGAGACACGTGCAGAAACAGGAACACAGCAATCTCCTGGTCAAAAAACCCTCGGAGAAGCTGACTAATGGAATAGGTACTATTCCTCAGCAGGGGCCAGATAAGGTCAGTGACGGGTTAACGCACCAGTCACTATACCCTGAGGAAGCTCATGCATACAATTGGCATTTATAGGGAGGAACCGATTCGTCGGTTGTGTATGGAAGGGGGGAAACAGCCTCTCACATTATCTTTGACTGTGAAGTATTATCTCGTTGGATATATAGACTCCTAGAACTAGGGTATCCAATAGAGGATTTTCCCAAGAAGGACCTAGTGAAAAGACTGTTAAGCCTGATAAGAGCTACTGGTCTCTTCATATAAACGGCACAAAAAGCCTGGAGGCTGAGGTGCCGAGGACTCTAAGCCTCTGACCAATGGTGCCGAATCAATCAATAAAACAATAATTAACTCAAGTGGGTCTGCTCTGTTTCTCCCCAGAAATAGGGAATTGTTGCTTCAGTTGTTTTTTTTCTTATTGAATGAGCGGCCAAATTTTATTTTTACTGATATCCTAGTTTTGTAGTAGATGATGAGTATCAGCTGTTAGTGACCATGCCATAAAATATATCCGCCATCTAGCGCATTTGGGACGAGCTACAATTTTATATTTATTGTACCTAATAGAGTTGAGCTTCTGGAATAATTTGAATTCATCAAATCGTTTTAGAAAATTTTCGCAATTGAGTCAATGTTTCTCCAAAGATGCTACTTATCAACTTATGAAGAATTGCACATTTATCAAACGCTTGTCCCCTGTACATAAACATATAAAGAAATTACGATTTTTTCGCTTTATAATTCTATCCAAAGAAGAGGTTAATCTCGTTATGTACGGTGTTGCCATATAGGTAGAAATCGAGTTGATCGTGTTATCTGTATAAAGAAACTTATTAATAATTATGAGCACACATTTACCGAGCCTAGTTCTTTATAAATGTGCTTTTAACTATGAATTATTAATACAAGTTATTACTGAACGTGAAGTTAGGAAAAAAATTCTATCTTGATGCAAGAAAATGAAAAATTTTTATATAAATAGACCAGTGAATTTCGTTTGGTATTTATGGGAAATTTAATCACAAACTTTTCATTATATTCCTATTTCAATGTTTTGGTAGCGTTCCAGTTTTATTACACATATTCAAAAGGTAACAAAAAAAATATGATGAATTTGCGCCAATTAGGTAACATGTGGCCTCTTTATGAAAAGGTAATATAATACATAAAAGAAATATTAACAATAACAATAAATGAAAGTCAGTCTGGTTTTAGAGAGAAACAGTATTCGACCTAACCTCTAATAGTTCTTATTGTTTTGTTTTGATCTACTGTGGATCAAAATTTGGAACAGATTTTTAACATCATTCTTACACTGAGATAAATGCTGAAGATTTCAATTCAATGCTGTGGAATAATATTACTGACGAGTATGTTGGGAGGCGTTATAAGAGTTTTGCCCTAGACAAATCCGTTTCAGCTATCATGGGTGAAGTTGTTTAAAGTTGATAAAGACCTCTCTCATAACATAATTGACTGTTTACAGTCCTTAGTTGCTCCTTCATAGCATAGCATTAGTGTGGATTTATGCAGCAACATTTAACAATTATCAATTAGCATTTAACAATTAACATTTATCATTTAACAATTAGTAAAACTGCCATCCTTTATGCAGACACAATTATAAATTAGGAGAATATAGTAAGCATGTGCACAAGCCCGAGATTCTAGTTATTTACAATAACCCTACATTTTTATGTCTATTTGTGGATTGGAACAATTTTGAAGATGTATAGTAGAATTGAAGAAGCTGAGACTTTTTTTCTTTTATTAATGATGCTGATGGCAAGTATGTTCTTATTGAACAGAGACAGGAAAAGGAGATGGGTTGTAAAGCCTATTAATAGGAACAAAAAAGAAAAGGGAATGTTTGAGAACCTAATTGAATCAATGGTTCTACAAGATCATGCGTCTTTGGTCTGGTGGACAAAGACGACACAAAAAAATGCAATGATGAGACTAGGCAAGGTACAAAGCCTTGCTTGTCTCAGTATTGCAGCGTGTATGAGAAGCACGCCAACGGCAGCACTAGAATCCTTATTTGGCGTTACTCCCTCACACTTCGTGATAATAGAGGAAGCAAGGATGGGACTATTCAGGCAGCAAAGTAACCTGAGCTACAAAATAGTTAGATCAGGACACATATCCATTGAGGACATCATAACTGGAGCCATTTTAGATATGAAAACAGACTTTATGGCCACTAAACTTCTCCCCAGTCCCAAAGATGAGGTAGAACAGAAAGGACTGGCAAGATCCAAGCAGACTAAAGTTTCCCCGAGGAGAGACCTGGTACACAGACGGGTCACAGAATGAGGAAGGGACAGGAGTAGGGGTGTATAGTGAAATGAGAAACACAAGATGCTCCATCTCACTAGGAGAACATACCTCTGTATTTCAGGCAGAGATTTATGATATCCTAGAATGTGTCAGAATTAACAAACATAGGACTGACACTCATAGTATAAACTGACAGCCAGGCAGCTCTTGCAGCTTTGAACAGCAGCAAGGTAACATCCAGACTGGTAGAATAATGCCAGAAAAAACTAAATGAACTAGCAGACCACATTAAAGTAAGACTAGTGTGGGTGCCGGGACATAACGATATTTCTGGAAATCAAAAAGCTGATGAACTCACGAGTTCACTTGAATCCACATTAGTAGAAAAGATTCGCTTATTGCGTCTACTCGGACAAAAGCTATTTTGCTTGAAATTGACACATACATACATATTAATTTGATATAAATTTTTATAATTTTCCTATACTGCATTTAGTGTAATTTGTGAAACAAGTCGAGAAATATATTTTACCTACGACCCCCCCTGTAATCAGTCAATAACACACAGTCGGTATCAATGTAATGACGTCTATTACGCACTGTAAAAAAAACGCACAGCTGTATAGTAAATCGCACGGCTTCCCTAGCAACATCTTAGCAACTGTCAATAGACGTCTCCATTTTATTTAAAATTTACTATTTGAAAACATTAGATATGGCCACGTTTAACTATGAAAAGCCCAAAGGGCTATGTATATGTATTGATTATAATTGAAAACTTTCGATTATCAACAATATATTAATAATGATTAAACGTTAGTTCTTTAATGTGCTTCTTTCATTGGCAATAGAGTAATAGAGATGGAGTTTACCAAGCACCTCTAATTATGTAACTGTTATTTCTTATGCTTCTTATAAAAAATACAAGTACAAGTAGGTCGTAGATAAAGTATAGTACGTACCTCGTGTCGTAGAGCATTTTACGCACTCACGGAATTACGCACTCGCCGCTACGCGGCATCGTGCGTAACTTTTCCATTCGTGCGTAAAATGCTCCTTACCACACACGTTACGTAATATACTATTATATTGTTGTGAAATGTGTTATTGAAATATAAAATAAATGTTTCAAAATTACGATATTAGAATATAATATTTTATTTCTGTCAGATTATCGAAAAACTATTCAAAGGTTGAAATTAATCGGAATTTTTACGGCAATGAACATTAAGTTTATTATTTAATGATTCCCAGTCTATCCGGAATCAACCGGCGACATCTAGACATAATAATTCTTAATCAAGTTTATTTGAAGCAGTGTCGTAGCAGCTGCAGAGTTTTTATTTTAAAACGAATTCATTAACTTGCATAAACTTTGAAAATTTGAATATTCAAAAGTTCTTAATGCAAAAATTTAAACTCCTTCTTGGAAATGAAATACCAGGTGTCCAAGATTACTTTTATGATTCATTTAGATAATTTATAGTGAACGAAAGAGGATTACGTTTATTTATTTTACCATCTTTCTTTTCTATGTGCCTACTTAGTATACACAATTTCGTGAAAAATATAGTAATTTTCTAAATGAACTTTATGGTTATTCTGAGGGTATTAATAAGAAAAATTCAATTGTTCCACTTTCTGAGAATGAATGTTTTGATTTACTTTATTTTTCTACTTCCGTCACTAAAACCGCATATAAAAACACGGGTTTGGCATTCGCAAAACGTAATGAAACCAAATTGTTGTTGATTGCCGTTGAGCGCCAATGAAACAAAAGTTGCTCAATTTCGCTGATGGAATTATGATGTTGAATGACGTAAAAAAAAATTTTAAGTGAATAATGTAGGTTCTTGCCTAACTAACCAATAAAATTTGGAGGTAACCTTAGCCAGTTCGCAGGGCCTTGTTACCTTATTAATATAAAGAAAAGAATTTACTTCAGCAAAACTAGTGAAAAAATAGAAAAAGTAATTTTAGGGCGCCACTTTCCTTCCTAAAAGAAAATTAGAAAGAAAATAGAATTTAATCGTCAGCTAACTTTTAATCTGTTTAAAAAAAAGTTTCTGCATAGTAAATAAAACTAACTGAGTGAAAAAAATGTATATAATTACAGTAGGTATTGAAATTTTCATTATTTAAAAAAAAGTATCTTCTGTATGTTCCTTGTGGTATATTATTCATTCTTTTTTTAATTTCTTGGGAAATTAAACCACAATATTTTTGAATTCTTTATTTCAACGTTTCGGTAGCGTTCCAGCTACCGTTGTCAAGAAAAAAATAAGTAAAAATTAATTTTTATCCCTAACTGACACAACAGAAAAAATTTGACAACTAGACAATCAAAAAATAATTTTGAAGTTTAAGACTGCAAAATTTTGTTATCAAAGAATGAAGAACAATCTTCAAAAAACTGCATATATCAAATAACATGTGAATGCGACAAATTTTATTTAGGTGAAACATCTAGACCATTGAAAGTACGAATAAACGAACACAAAAAATATATCAAAGATAGGGAATTCTTTAAGTCAGCTATTTGCAAACATGCTTGGGAAGAGGGTCATCAAATTCAATGGGATTCATCAAAAATAATATTAAGAGAACCCAATAATAAAAGACGGAAAATCAAAAAAAGTGCTTTAATACAACTAAATGCAGATAAATGTGTAGCTAGTATTTCAGCAGAATGTAGTCAAATTTGGTTACCAATGTTAGAAAGAGAAATTTCCAATAATCAATTACCTGCGTTATCAGGATAGCATCATAAGTTTTTATCCAGGTTTTCTTATGATTTATAATTTGAATAGTTGTTAATCGATACACATTTCAATACACAAAATCACAAAACTGAGTATACATATTTCAAAAACTTAAATATTCATCCTTGCACAAAAAAACTATCAAGAAACGCGTTTTATTAACAACATTTCCAATATAAGCGAAAAAAACGCGCTATCCCAATAAAAACCGTTCCTGGAACGTGCACTTCACTGGATTCCATTTCTAGTAGACTATCATATCGTTGGAATGTCATAAAATGAAATATTTCATTTCACATTTTGCCACAGATATGATCTACTATGAATGGACCTTAATAAAAATTTGATAACAAAATTTTGCAGTCTTAAACTTCAAAATTATTTTTTGATTGTCTAGTTGTCAAATTTTTTCTGTTGTGTCAGTTAGGGATAAAAATTAATTTTTACTTATTTTTTTCTTGACAACGGTAGCTGAAACGCTACCGAAACGTTGAAATAAAGAATTCAAAAATATTGTGGTTTAATTTCCCAAGAAATTAAAAAAAGAATTTAAAAAAAAGGTTTGTAGCAAATACAACAAAAAAATACTTAGCACATATACATATGTTTATGAAGATGAAGCCCAACTCTATACTTTAGATATTTAAACTTTGAAAAATCTCTTTGTGAACATTCGTCATCCAAAGGCCTGATGTACTCCAAGGAACTGTAGCCTTAGGAAATTTTATTCCAGGAAACTGTAGCTTCGGGAAATTGTATCCCAGGAAACTTTATGCAGGAAATTATATGTCTTCAAGGAACTGTAGCCTTAGGAAATTTTTCAAGGGACTTGTTTGTCACCAAGGAACTTGTATCTCAGGAACTGTTCTTCCCAGGAACTATTCTTCCCAGGAACTATTCTTCCCAAGA
>CAJUYH010001152.1:9441-29134 GCA_910591685.1 Galerucella tenella
GATGCTGAGACTGTACGCAGGTATGAACACGTCTGTGTGCCGTTGCCCAAGGCACATTTGAATGGCCAATAAAAGAGTGTTGCACGTAGGGATTTTGTGTTGGGTTCGGTTGGATTTTGCACGCCGCCGTCGTCACAACTACTACTACTACAACTACAACTACCACTATCATCCACCTTTAAACGTGGGCGGATCTTTGAAGCTTGCCTAGAAGCGCTTTCTCACCCGCATACCACAACCACACAAAATATATATATATATATATATATATTTATATATATATAACTTGGTTTAACTTAAGGTAATAGTCACGTGATTCAAAATTTCTCAAGAACTTTCAAGTTATTTCAACTGAATAACAATCTATTAATTTATTAATGATTAATTGATAATTAATTCATTATTAATAAAAAATTATTTGCAACAGTGAAAACATTGAGGTTATCTTTTGTTTGTTTCGATCTTCATAACCTACAAAATTCCACTACCTCTTTTTTTTTTTTTCAATTGGGAATTATTATGCGAAATAAATATTCTGGTGAAATTCATTCTGGCCATTAGAAATTCCCTAGAATATACAGGTAGCAAAATTACATGACTCCTATCTTATATGTATATTTTGTTTTATTATATTTAATAACTATAACAACAATTTAACCAATTGAGATTCAGGTATACTATTTCAAAATGTATATATATATACATATATATATATAACCAATTCAACATCAATTTTTGTCCATTATATTTTATAATCGCAGTAGCCACAATCTCACGCCATTATTTATTTATTTATTTATTTATTTATTTATTTATTTATTTATTATTGTTATTCATTTTTTGTTTTTACTTTTTTCAATATAAACACGAACGTTAACTATCGCATTCTTGTGAAAGCACCGACATCAACCCCCCGAGGACATTCCCATGAGTTGGGGGCGGCCCAACAACAAACCAATGGCCAGTATATTTTTTTTCTCTTCAGGATAGCATAAAAAAAAACCCCAAGCACACTTGAGAGAAATAAATGATAGAATGAGAAAATGAATATATTCTTGTGCCACACAGAAGGCCCTCGGGCCAATCCACTACATTTTTATTTATTTTTATTTTTATTATTTAATTCTTTCATATATATATATAAACAGAAGAATGGAAGAAGTTACTTCAAGTTGCATTATTAAAGCCGAAAAATAGCCTTTATAATTATCAACGAAATAAGAAAAAAAAAATTCAATTATTTAAAATAATAAAAATTTTCACGATTATTTGTTATATTTCATACAAAAAAATTTCCGTGAAACAATTTTGCCAATTCTGATATTTTGTACGATTAAATAAACCACTATATCAAAAGATGAGAAGAAAAAAAAAATATATATAAAAAGAAAAAAAAAACCAATAATTACAAAATATGTATTGACATATGTATGTGTATTTACACGCGTATAAAACTCGAATAACACGTCTAGCATGCTGTGAATTTTCGTATCAGGAGGCCATACACATGAAGAGTAAGCGCGAAAAAAAAAAAATAATAATAATAATAATTGATATATATAAAAGTAAGAGAGCATTGAATATTATGCGCCAGGCTTATATGTATACTCTCCTTGTTGCAGTCCGATCGGTAAAGTTGGAAATTATAAGAAAACCGAGCGAGTTAAGACAAGTTCGACGTACGCATAGCAATAGCTTTCATAGCTTTGGTATGTCATATATATGCATGTTATATATATAAACATGTTGAAGAAAATGAGATGGCAGAGCGTGGTGTCTCGCGCGCGGATTATCATGCACGTGCATGTTGACAAAAGAAGTTTAGCTTGTAAAGCTGATTAAACCTTAGTTAATCACAATGGAACAGGAGAACATAGTGAGAATGGAGGTAATTTTTTTTGTTAACCCCAGCCCCCCCACCATCGCAATCGCGCGGCTGTTCAAGTTTAAATGTATTCATGTGGTGGCGGCAGTGGCGCACCAATCCGCTCATTTGATATTTAAATACAATTTCACTGCATTATCGACTCCTGATAATTCACTGTCCAAGCGGGCGATCTCGCGCGGCAATTTTCACCCAACGCAATCCTCTTTAATTCATATGTGCTCTTGATAAACGCGACATAGCAACTGAATTCAGTGCTGCAGTCCGTGAATTCCTAAGATTCTACTTCCATACCTAATGGTTGGTAAAAATCTATTTTTAATATCGTATCTTCTCTATCGACGAACAAAAAAAATTTTTTTTTTCCTTCTCAATTATATTACATATATATATATAAGAGTTGTGAAAGAGAGACAGACCGAAAAAAGGATATGATAAAATACCGTAGTGTCGTGATGAAAAGAACAAGAACAAACACGTATATACATGTCTGAACATGTATACACACATATACAAAATTGTATAGAGACTTTTGTGAATTTTAGCGATGTTATTTAAAATGGCACCGTTCATTGAAAAAAATGAAAAAAAAAATTACACAGAACTGCTTCATTGGTATCTGTGTACAATCACCTCACAGCAATAATCGATAAATATACAAGCACATATATAATACACATAAATTCACATGTTAATCGTCCACAAATGTGGATTTTAATTAAAATGTGTGAATGGATACAAAAAAAAAAAAAAAAAAAAAAAAAATTAAAAATTATCCGCGAGTTTACGCGTGAGAAATTAACGATGTGTAATAGGATATATCATTAAGATCGGATTACATGTAACGAGCTATATCACTCTCTAACACACACACACTCATATATATATGATTCAAACTATATTGGAGAAAACTAATTAAACGATAAGTCCGTTTTTTTATTCTCTTTTCACATTTTCAATATATATATTACTGCATTGCAAAATCAAAGATTGGATCGGAAAGATAATTAGAGAGACTTTACTTATAATTAGGATCAATAGACAGAGAAGGAATAAATATGTAAGAGAAGCGTGAGCGTGAGAAAATAAAAGTTAAACATTTTTAAATTCGATAAATATATATATATATATATATGTATATGTATGTATGTGCATGTAATTCTGAAACTGTCTGCTGATAATTGAAGTAAAATTTATTGTACGAGCCAACGCTTATTATATACAATTTATTTTATGTATGAAAATGTATGTAAAGACTTACTCATGGTGGGCACATATATATATGCGTGTATTATGTGTGTATGTAGATGCATGTTGAAACGTGTATGAACGAGTTGGGTCACGTTGAATTTGTCTCCTACTCGAATTTCTGATAGCCTGGCATGACGATGAAGCGCCGCAGCGCCACGCGTCACGGCGAGCACCACCGCAACGCCAGACACCGCGACGCAATTGACACCCTTCATAAAACACCAACATAAAAATATATATATATATAAAATTGAGGATGAGTCGACAGTGGTGCCACACAACCGCCTAACCTCAATATCCGTTACATTTGTGATTAAACACTCCAAAGTTGTGTACAATATTTCGTGTTACATTTATATACACGTGTGTGTGTGTGTGTATGTATATATATAAAATATAGCAATAATAATATAAATAATAGTAGTAGTATATGAATTAAAAATGTGAGAATAGAGAATGTGAGAGAGGACTGATCAAGAGATTAGAAATTGTGAAATAAATGTATTTTTTGCAATGTAGAGGTCACCAAACGACACTTGATTGAAACAAATTCATACTATTGATTGTTGATAAGGAAGAAATTACGATGGAATTTTCCGATAGTGGGTTTCAACAGTAGGTGTTTTGATCGGTTGCTTGTGAAATTAATCCGTGATTTTGTTTGGAAATATTAAAAATGGCGGATATTTTGATGTTTGTAGATTGAATTGATTGTTTATTATTTGATATTTATTTCAAATTGAGATTATATATTGTATAATGGCTGATATCAATAGTGTATTGGTGATGCTGTGCAAGCAAATTAATTTGTGCACGGGAATAAATATAACACCGGATTATTTTCAATTGGCCAAAAATAATCGACACAATGATAATATGGTAATTTGTTAAATACTTATTTATATAGATTTATTATGAATTTATTGAATACATACCTTTGTATATTTTTTCTTTTTCGCTGTTTTTGCTGTCGATAGATGTCGAGTTTTTGGTCAATTTTAAATATTTTATCGCATTGCGCAGTGAATAAAATCAATCCAGAGATAAATTTCCAACATTATGGTGAGATTTATAAATAAACAATTATTTATATATATATATATATATATAAATTAATCTGAAACAGGGAAATGATATTTGTATGAGATAATAATAATTTAATCATTATTTGTTGTTTTAAGGTGAAATTAAATCGACAAAATTGTATTTTGCATATTTGGGATATTGTGCAATGGATTTTTATGGATTGTCTATGAATTGCGACAATTCACGAGCACTTTTATTGGCACTTGGTTGGTTAATTGCCACTAATGATTGTTTCAATATAATTATTATTGATAAATTGATAAAAAGCATTTTGGGACGTGAATTTATCAATTCAAATGATTGTCCAATTGTTATTGACAATTTAATTGTAAATAATCAACTGCCAAATGATTTTTTATCCAATATTCATTTGTTAATTCATAAATGCAACAGTGTTAACAATAATATGAAAGAAATTGCTGAATTAATTGCGGAAAAAATACGTTTAATATCGAAAATTCACTGTGCAACTTTGAACAATAATAATTTACCGCATTTAAATGCTTTGGAATTGAATTTGATGAAACAATTATTTACACAAACGAAAAATAGCGATAGTAATTTGCAATTATGTGAAAATATCGTTGATGAATTGCATAATGTCGGTGATTTGCTTGAAATTAATACAAAATGGCGAAAGAGAGAGGATATATTTTTCAATTGGATGGTAATAAATTATTTTTTCTTTTCACTTCAAAATTAAATATGACTATGACTGCATTAACAGACTAACCTCAAAATCGATAAATGTGATAAAATAGAATTGGCTATTTTCTGGATAAAATTAAAAAAATAATTTTATATAAATATGTAAATGTTTGGGAAGGCAGTGGACCAACTGCACACAACTTCACTTTGCTTCACTAAACTTCTATTGAAAATAAAATTGCAAAACAAACTGTAATGCTACCAATTTCATAACAAAGTGGAGGAATTGGAGAGGGGGTCGACTTTGCAATTAGATAAACAAATGAAAAAATATCAACTTGGCAATAAAGATTCGACAGTAAAATAAATTTTCAATTTTTTCGTTTGTAGGTTAGATTGTTATTGCACTCCTGGCCAAACAAGCATCGAATATTTAATATAAATATTTTTGTCTGATTTCAAATTTTAATTGTAGACATCAATAGTGGAAGACTCAAAGAATCATACAATTACATTGTCCCAAGCAAATAGTGACGAATTATCAACAATTATTTGTATAATTCGCCATTTAACAAAAAAAAAAATTCACACAATTAAATTGCCCAATATTGAATTGTCGCCTGATACAATTAACAATAATATATTGAAATACACCCCGTGCACCTCAAGATTGTTGCGAATAAATAAAAATCATACAAACAATTGTAGCAACAAATGTGAGACGAAAATATATCAACAATTGAATGAAGTTAATTGGAATCTCGACAAAAAAATGGATAAATTTAATGGACAATTGAAATTACTCATCAAATCTATACCAAACACTGTGCAAATTTGAACAACTGTAAAATACTAATACTAATAATAATAATAATAATAATAATAATATGGAATTGTTTATTTTATAAATTATTATTTTCATTTGTTTTTTTTTTAACTCCTTTTCTATTTTATAATGGGCAAATGGCGCTTTATTAAATAAATTATTTACACCTTCCTAGTACGTGTTTTTTTTTTTTTTTCGGGCTTGTATCACTGTTAATTAATTAATTAATAATAATATCCTGTCTTTACATAAATTAATACATTATAATTATATTTTAATATTGTTTTCTTTTTTTTTTTTTTGTTTTTCCTACTAAAAAATACGAGTCGACCTTATAAATTTATTTATAGGCCGTTACAATTATCAACTACGTAGATATATATATATATAATTTTTTTTAATATTTATCATTAATTCTCATTTGTTTTCTTTCTCTGCTCTATTTTTTTCTCTTTCTCCCTTTTTTTATTTTATTTTTGCGTTGTTGTTACTCTATTTACACAATTATTTACTGCTATTATTATTATTGTTATCATTATCAATTATTATTTATCTGCTTTATCTCGTCATTTGTCGTTTCAATATTTCACCCATAAATTTATCAAATAAAATAAAAGATATTTTCTTCTTTTTTTATTTTTGTTGCCTCTTATTTTTGCTCTTCATTGCTTTCACAATTAAAAAAAAACAAAAACAAATAAATCACTACAGTTAATATTTTATATCCGGATTATCACAGTCTGTATATTTACAACTTATCATTTCCTTTTCTTTTTTTTTTTTTCCTCCCCACTCATTATCTAATACTAAAACATTGAATATTTATATATAAATATATTCATTTTAAATGAACGAAAAAAAAAAAAAATATATTTTAAAACAATTAATTTTTTCTTTACCACATTTTCTCCACCATTCACTGCCATATCGTCACCGAGATCCGACGTCCAGCGCATTTTCTCATCGATTTCACAGTAAACATAAAAGAAAAAAGAAAAAGAAGCAGAGAGAAAGAAGATATAACGCATTTAAAAACACATAACCTCAAAATAATAAATTTCAACCAGTAACAATAACACGGCCCATTATACAATAATAATTCCATTAAATTCATAGAGATCGAAATATCAAAAACAAAAAATCGAAGGAGAATAAGAATATCAATAATATCTATATAAAAATTAATAATATTAACATTAATAATAATAATAATAATAATAATATTGAATGAGAATTTATCGACAAAAAAAGTGAAAAAAAAACCACATATATATATATATATATACATTAGGGTGGTTGAAAAAAAATTATTATTAATTTTTGTTCGCCTTAACCTCACAAATGTGTCTGTATAATGTCAAAAAAAAATCATTACAAAAAATGAACGCTGTAGCTGAACTGCAAGACGGTTGGTATTTTTATTTTAGTCTCCCATTTAATTAATATCCGTAATTTCAATTGGAATAAAAATCAAAATTTCAACATATCAATCAAATGGGGGAAACTAAAATGAAAATAGCGACTGTCTCACGACAATTTTCTCCTCACATGAAACGAAACATATGAAAGGGAAAGAGTATAAAAAAAAAAAAAAAAAAAAATATGAATAAAAAAATGTTTGTTTAAACCACCCTAATATACATATACAATTACAAAATACCTATTAATCTAGCAGTACATTCATTATTTAAATACTCATACTTAAAATTGATTCAATCAAAAAATTCAAAGAGCAAAAACGAAAAAAAAAAAAAAAATAATAAATAAAAAAAAATTTGTTTTTATTTTTTTCTATCCTCTATTCTTTCTGTACCATGGGAATCTATGGAATTTCTATCGGGCAAAGCCCAAAAAATCTGTCAAACGATCATTCCAATCGTGTAGCCAATGGGACGGGCCATTATTGTGTTGTCGCGGATGTTTACACGGATTCATATCTTTATCAGCGGGCATATATTCCTCGCCGCGTATACAAAAATAGCTTTTAATTGGACTACGGCACATTGGACAACGATCAAGCTTACCAAAACACGAGGCACAAATGCATGTATGACGACACGGCAATAATGCACGTGATAATGGAAAATATTGGCATACAACGCACAATTGTTCACCGGCTGAATTCCACAATGAACCGCCATCATTATCACCCGATGCAACCAATGCACCACGACCACCGCCGCCATTATTGTTGCATGGTTCAGCTAATGCCAATGCTGGGCCCAAACCCGATGACACATCGCCCTCATCATAATTCGTTGAATTTCCAGTTGCCAAATACAATTGCTGCAACATTCAATACAACAGACAAATAAAAATTAAAAAAATTATTTTAAATATTTCTTCCTCTGCTTCCATCATCTTTTATAATAATATTACTCTCTGCCTCCCCACACTTTTGAAATGTGAACTGTGTCACAATAATATTTTTTTTAAATCCACTTTTGGATTTAATGTTGAATGGTGGAGAGTTGAAAAAAAAAAATAAATAAATAAAAGAGAAGAATTGGGAACATATATTTGGTGGTGGTGGTGGTGGTGGTGGTGGTGGTGGTGGTCGGGAAACTTTCAATATGACGTAATAATTGTTTGGTCCAAGGTTGCTTACCTTCAGACATGACAGTTGGCCATTGGCTTGCTTGAGATATTGTGCGAGTATTGAGGTCGGTAATGTACAAACGCTGTCTTTGATGTGGACAACATTCACCAATGCAACCTTTTGAAATATACATAATAATAAATATATATTTATATGTATTTATTTACTTATATATCGATATAATTGGTTGAAATACAGTATTATAACAGAGCATTGTATGTAAATATTTATTTATCTATATCGCATTGTCTTTAATAAAATTGAAAATTGATTTGTCGCAAATGAATTGTTAACATTCAGCCATTTTTAATATTTAGATATGACATTAAAACGATTGCAATAAACAGAAAGTTAAAAGAGAAATTAATATTTATCTTTTCTTTTTTGTTTTATTTTGTAGAAATCAATAATTGAAATATTACTTCAATTATTGTGCTCGTGAAATATGCGAGTCTGAACTCGCAAATAAATTCATTGGCTACGTAACACAGCAGTAGCGTGGCCGACGAAAAAAAAAAGAAAAAAATCATACAGCAATTATAACATTTATAGAAATGAATATATTATAATATATAATATAACAATTAATTACGCTAACACGTAATTAATTATTTCCATTTCACAATTGCACTTGATAAAATTAGATGAATTGAATTGTTTATACACACTAACAATTTTCAATCTGCTTAAAAGAAAAGAAACATAACCTAAAAATCACTTGATAAATTGCTATCTAAAAATAGATAATTAATGCGAAGATAGAGAAGGGAATAAAAGAAACATAACCTGAAAATGACTCAATAAATTGCAATGTAAAAATAGATGAATAAATAATAAATAGACAGATAGGAAAGAAAGAAAGAAAAAAAAATAAATAAATAAATGACTCACAGTTTCATCGGGATGTGGATCGCGATTGTCCTTACGTGTTAAAAAAATAACCAAAGGATAGCAAAGTCTCGGTGGTGTTCCAAGTTCTAATTCTGGCGCTGGTAATGACAATCTCAATGTTTCCTCACCGTGTGGTTGTCTACTAGAAATTATAAATGAAAAAAAAAAAAAAAAAAAAATAACATAATAACTGCAATGATACATTGCATAATTATAAAAATAATTAAATAATCGCATACGTTTGTGGTGGTGTTATATATTGCGTGTGTCCTTGAAGTAATGTACCATTTAATGATGCATCTCTCAAAGCATTCCATGGTTTCCATAATGCCAAATGCAATTCACGTATACTAACACCCCATATTGCTTGCAATGAATATTCAACTTGACTCGACACTTCGCATTCCACTTCTGAAAACAAAACAACAAAAATGAAAAATTAATCAATTTATATATCTTTTTCTTTTGTTCCTGAAAGGGAGTTGAGGTCGATGGTGCCTGAAAATTCAATGGCCGCTCGCGGTCAAGAGCCTACAAACAATATAAATATAATAATAATACAAAAGATTGAAGAACCGAAAGGGGGCGAATAAATGGACGCGGATAATTTTTCTCTTTCTCACAAAATAAAAAATAAAAATAAACAAAAAAACAAAAAAAACCCTCCCTCCCAATTTGCAATATTCTCCTCATTGTCAATAATAAAATATATATTTGTATATTTTATTGTACAATATAATTCATAAATAATAAAATTATTTAAACAATTAAATAAATGGAAATTCAGCAAATGAATTGAAGAGAGGCTCTTTATCTTACGCGGCGATTGTTTCACGTTTATATCTTGCCAAACGAACGAAAGTGAAAGCTGCATAGCGCACTGGGACCAACTTCACTTCACCTCTGTAGCTAGATCATATATATCTATATAATTTATATACATATATATATATATATAAATAAACACACTCGTCTCCATAATAATTTACTCAACATGAAAGGAAAAAAAAAACTCGTCGATGAATATTTTTAAGATAAATCGAAATTAAAAGAATTTTTTCCTCTGTTTCACCATCGAATTTAAATAATAGAAATTGCACGAAAACTTTTCCTTTTTAAATGCAAATGACGTAAATAAAAAAAAATAAATAAATAATTACTTTTTTCTGTACTTAATCTATCAATATTTTATGTATATCCATTTATTTTTCGTTCCTTTATTAATTTTATGTATTGCATTTCTATTTGTAAAAAAAAGAGTTATGGTCTTTTGCACATTCACCATTTTTAATCGATTATCAAATGTCCCTGTGAAGTTGATCGCCCTTTCATCACCAATCTATTCTATCTACCTAAAATTGCGTAATACCAACACATAAACGCGCCTATACATATATATATACATGTGTGTGTGTGTGTGTTGGTGTATAAACATGAACGAAACAGAAATGGTTACAGCAATATTGACAAGCTGCGTGTGCGCGCCCGTGTCCACATGGAAATTCAATTGCCGCCATTTATTTCACATACAAATAAAATAAAATAAAATAAATAAATATATATATATATATAAATGGTAGGATCAAAATGGTCATTGAGACATAAAAGCATATTATTTATACATAATCACGTATATAATTAACCTGAACCTTGGGCCAGTTTAAAAGAAAAAAAAAAAAGTAAAAATAAAAAAAAAATATATTTTATTATTTTTCAATTCAATTATTTAAATACGTTGAATATTGAAAAAAAAAAAAAAAACCCAAAAACATACCGATATAACTGTGATACGTTAAATTACACGTTAAAAAAAATTTTTAAATAAAAAAGAAAAAAAGGAAAAATGGCAGTAGAGTGTTGTTGGTGTGGGATTTATAATGAAAAAAATAAAAGATGACAGCGGCAAATGGATTATTATTGTGTTGAATAAAAAGAAAGAGAGAGAAAAAAAAAAGAAAAAAAAAAGACCCTTCCCCCCCCCCCCCCTTCCTCTATCAACCAACAGTTAAATTTCGACACACGTAGCCGCACGATTCCTCGTCGTGCATCAGCAAGGACACACTCTTTGTATGCACTAACAACACACAATCACATTCATTTTTATAACATCAGCCAAACAAAAACAAAAAAAAAAAAAACAAAAAAAACCGCGGTATTTATTTAATTTATTTCTAACTGCAATAAAAAGAAAAAATTATTTCACGACCTATCCAACGTTAAATTAATTCATTGCTCGCCCTCTCCGCCAATCTATTAATTTATTTACACGTAAAATAGTGAAAAAAAAAAAAAAAATTAATGTTTAACATGATATAAATGTTAATACACATGTAGTGGAATAAATAATTGTGTTGATAATTGGATAGAAGAAGAATGAAACAAAAAAAAAATGAAAAATAAATAATTAAAATGAGAAAATGATTGATTTTGCCACATGCTCAAACATGTTCAAACTTGTATTAAATAGGTATTGTGCCTACGTGACGGTACCAATGGCAAATATATATATATATATATATATATATATATATCGACTCTCTCATTCTCTCTGTTGGTGATCAAGGTCGTCAAGTATAGGATTGGAATCGCGTCGTGAATTATCAGAGTTGTTGGAGCGACGACAAAACGTGCGCGAGCGCAAAAGCGTTATCGGTAAATTACTCCGCTAAAATGTTTTTACCCGACAGTGTCATTCGCCCCTTTGTCTCCACTGCTCTCTCACTCTCTCTCTCTCTCTCTCTATCTGACTACCTACACATATACAAGATATATGCACTATATATCACCGAGTGCAGCATAAAGAAATTCTTTGTTGTCGGTAAAAATGTTTCCCCGACACTCAAGAGAGGAAAGAAAAAAAAAAAAAAGAAAATTATCCCAGCGCAATTTAATCAATTTTACAATTTTTCTTCGGCCGCCAATTTCCTCTCAACTGAATTATGAAATTAAATCGCATAATTATTGCATTTGAATAATAATTGACGTGCGTGAAATGATTGAGATTCAGAGGGGAAAAAAAAAAAAAAAAAAATTTGTCCATAAATGAATATTTAATTTCAAACATTTTTGTAAATTATAATTACGAGTGACTCAACATTCCACGTTGTATTTATTTAATAATTTCTTTTTTTTCTCCATCTTGAAGAGGTTAATGACATCGGCAAATGTGTAATGACGTTAAAAATATATATAATAATGATTATACAGCAATTCCAAGGACCATATATTACATTTACTATACACAAAGTGAAACTCACTCATCCTTATTATTATTTCTCTATTTCTTTATGTCTAGTTTAAATTGTGATTATTAATGCCGTGTCATTGGCAGTACAACAATAAACAGCCCGCGCAATCGTCAAGTCATAAAATTAAATTTCCAACAATAAATATTGATATAAAAATAATTATTTAATTCATCAATCAATTGGCTAAAAAAAAAAAAGAAAATAAATAAATAATTTGTCCATTTACTCATATTCATAAATATTTATCTTTCATTATTGTAAAATTATCTAATCTCAAAGCAACAAACAAAATCGCCAAATTCAAAAATAAATTATTAATTTATTTCACAGTATTTATTTATGGTGATTGAATATTTAAACTCACAGTGACATACAAATAGTTTTCATTTCATTTTTTTCTTATTACTAACCGGTAATTCCATAAGTTCAAATAAACACTTGAAAATATATAAATAATAATTTAATAGTGCAATATTGAAATAGATGTTGGGGTCCATTGCGGATATTTAATTAATGTCACGTGTTTATTTATTTTTATTTTTTCCTTATAAAATTCACCAAGGTCATGTAATTTTCTGCTATGGTGTTTCCACATCGCTATTGCATACATAAATAAACACATGGTTATTTTTGTATGCGTCTTGTGAAACAGGTTCCAACACGCACTCAACTTATCAATTTACGAAACACATTCACAATCCCCCCACCCCCCAAGTTTAAATATAAATATATATTATATATTTTTCTCTATTTTCTCAAATCATTTAATAAAATATATGTATATATGTATATGTATCAACACACACACACACATTAACAATTAAAACAATTGCATGTATAATTTTTGTAAGATTATTCCAATTAATTCAATTAATTTACGTGTGAGCGAGGTCGTGTTAATTAAATTTTATCATCAATTCGTTGCATTGATTTTGTACAATTTGCAAATTTTATCGTTGAAATAAAAAAAAAAGAAATTAAATAAATAATAAAAAAAAAAAAAAATGAATTAGAATTTAAATTGATGAATTGATCGGTGGTTGAAATTAATTTGCAAGTTAATTTTAATTAATTGTTTTCTTTTATTCACACCTCTATACACAAGAATAAAACGAATAAATCTATCATCAATATTGTAAATAAATAAACAAATGTTGCAACAATATTTATTGATTTTTCGCGATTTTTCTCGTATTTAAAATATCATCGTGATAATAATGAAGATGACAAATGGACATTTAACAAGACATCATTCAATTATTAATTGCATTATTAGCATAGATAAAACAAACTCTATTTATATATCATTTATAGCTCACTATTAATTGTATTTATTGCAGCAATTATTGTAATTATTGTAGCATTTAATTGTTCATTTTATCATTTTTGCATGAATATTTATCGAGATAAAATGGCGACGGGAGCTTGTCTACAGAATACAATAAATACTATTTGTCACGCGATGAATCACCTTTTTAATTAATTTATTATTCGCGGCATTGCCATTATTATTACACTGACGGGAACTCATTTGAATGAAAACGATTGCGTGAAAGACATTACTTTACTTCACGAGACTGCGGCCCCGCCATTTGGATTCACTCATTTTTATCATCATTTTCTCCCATAACAAAATTATTTACAAATTTTATTCATAAATAAATATTTCTCATTAACACAAAACATCAAATAAAATTGAAGAATTCAATTGTCTCTGGCGACATTGTAAATGAGTGAATAAAATAAATGAGTAAAAAAACCATTTTGTTAATGAAGAGAAAACGAAAAGGAAATGAGCGAAAAAAGAAAGAAAAAAAAAATGTATTATTTTTTGCAACCAAAGGAATTTTAATTTTTTATTATACAGTTGAAGGGGTCTTTGTCCGGACTATTCGACACGCAAGCCGTCAATATAAAGTGGGTTATCGACTTGTCACGAGAGAAAAGAGAGCCTGAAAAAAATGAAAAAAAAAAAGTAAATGAAGAGAAAAAGAAAAGAATAAAATGAAAGAGAAGAAGGAAAAAAAAAATCTGTAAGATAGAAACGAATGGTAGAATTAGTATGCAGGCAGTGGTAGAGGAGATGGCGACTCTTTTTGCAGTTACGAAACATTAATACGCGAAACCTTGACCACTTATAATACTACGCGGAACAGGTCAATGATTTTTTTTCTAACCACCAATCAACATCATCATCATCATCAGCGAAGGAACGGGGAAAAAAAAAAAAAACAAACAAATTAAAGATGAAACAGTGATTCCTAACCTAACTTTTTCCCCCCCTGCAGGCTAACCACAAAATGTTAAAAATTTTCATTTGTAATAAATAATAAAAATGTTGAGGATGAGTGAATAAAATATTTAAGACACTATACCTGCATATGTACTGCGTGAACTCTCGTGTAATTTGAAGGTAAACGGTATGTGAACCTTCATCATTTTCATTTGTGGTATTCGAGGTGAATGCGTCATAACACCGCCATTACCACCAAACATGAGGTCATCGCCATGCACCCGCAGCACCATCATATTCCTGTTGAAAAAAAAAATCCAATGTATAATCAATGAAAACACAAAACAAATAATTAATATACAAATTTTATCAATATTGCAGAGAAATCCGTAATATTGATATTAAAAAATTTTGTGAGTCTGTTCAACACTTATATTTGTGGCTATGAGTGCAACAACAATCTAACCTACAAACAAAAAAAATACAAAATTTGTTCTATTGTCGAATCTTTATCGGCAAGTTGATATTTTTTTCATTTTTTTTTAACTGCAAAGTCAACCCCTCCTCCCCAACTCCTCCACTTTGTTATGGAATTGCTAGCATTAAAGTTTGTTTTGCAATTTTATTTTCAATAGAAGTTTAGTGAAGCAAAGTGAAGTTGTGCGCAGTTGGTCCACTGCCTTCCCAAACATTTACATATTTATGTAAAATTATTTTCTTTAATTTTTCTTTAATCCTATTTCATCACATTTATTGATATTGAGGCTAGTCCGTTATTGCACTCATACCCTCGCACGCACACACATATACATTTATTTATTTATTTATTTATATACAAGAAGTAGAAACAAGTATTGGAGTGTGTTGACTTTTCATTGAGATTTCCAAGGAAACTCTTTAACGTTATATAGAGAATTAGGTTCGTCTACACCTCAAAAAAAAGAAAAAAACAAAAACAAAAATTACAACCAATACTCAAACGCCACATTACATAATGTAACATGAATAAATATCGAGTTAAACACAGTCTAAAATAAAAAAATAAATAAATAAATTTACATCTCCAATGTTTTGTTCTCCATCTCCTTCTCATGCACAAAATAAATCCAACAATTAAATCAAAAAATATTATCCAATTAATTATACAATTATGAAAAAAACAAAAAAATTTTCTTACCTCATAATAAATAATACAACGCCACAAAAGCATATCAATACCGCGAGAACGGAGAAAATGTTTGATAACTCGGCGACGGATACCAACATCGCTGTCATTGTTTCACAAAACTCTGCTGCAATTCACACACTACACAATACACATTTAAAAAAACATAGCCACACACACATATATATATATATATATATATATATATATATATAATGCTAATACACAACAAAACACTGTATTTGTCCGTCTGAGTAAATTTTTTAATGTCGCAACGTGGAAGAAGCCGCCGACACCACTCACCACATTGACTTTTATATTTTATCCAATTTTTTTTTCTCCTCCTCCACAACACAATTGTTCTTTAATATTATTTAAAATTACAATAATAATAATAATAATATTAATTGAATGATAATAATAAAATAATCAGAGTGGAAGAGTGAAGAAATTTTTTTCTTTAAATAAAATTTTTTTTTTTTTGAGGTTATACTGTGATGGTTATTTTTTTTTGTAATCTACCTCTTTTTACTGTTATTGCTACTTATCTGGTGGAGCTAAAGGCGCAAAAAAAAAAAATATTTCTACATATATATATATTTATATATATATGTGTTTGTGTGTAATGATAAGAGAAAAAAATGTGAAATTGTGACGTATAATGTTTGTGATAAATATGATAACGGTATGTAATATTGTTAAAGAGTTGCAATTATGTCTTTAAATAAATGATATAAATATAAATAAATTTAACCTTTCGATAATTTATATATGAAATTGTTATTTTGCCATTTGATAAATTTTAGGTTATAGTGATCACTTTTTTTTTTTCTTTTGTATCTACGCCACTCAACCCAGTATTTTTCTCACCTTCTCTCACTCTATTTTATCCCTATAACCTCATTAATCCATGACATTAAAACGGCACAATCATTTCTTTCATAAATTCACCATAAATTTGACTTTTATTTATTTTCCAATGTAAAAATCCGCCATCCACAAAGACATTCATCGCCAATTTTCACAATTTCCAAATTTTAACAATAAACAAATAAAAAAAAGAAAAACCCAAAATAATAAATAAATAAATAAATAAATAAATAAATAAATAAACTGTATTATTCCCTTCTTTATCGGTGTTTTTTTTTTTTTTTTTGTTTTTTAGAGGTTATGACACCACCAACACACACAAATGAACTCTATTGACAATAATTCGCGAATTCATATCAATACATCATATAAATATCTATATATATATATATATTGCCTTCTTTATTTGTCTGTTTGCAGTGGCATTCCAACAAGAGAAGAGAAAAAAAGAAGGCAATATATATTTAATAAAAAATCATAAAAAATTACTACATTCCGTTATATTGGCACGATTATGCGCCGGTTATACTGTTTTTAATACCCTTTGATTTATTTATTTATTTATTTATTCAGTTAATCAATTTTATTGCTTCAATTCTTTGATTATATATTTTTTTTTTTCAATGTATTTATATTTTTATTTATTATTAAACACCGTATTCCAAATTTATTTATTGCACTGAAACAACACACAATGAACGACAATCACAAGCACAACGAATTAATTCAATTTTTTTATTTTTTATTCCTCTTTCACTTTGGGCTCTTTACACGGCCTCGATACGCGACTATTCGCGACGTGGATATATATATATATATATATAATTATATATAAGTATAATACATGTACGTCTATTTCGTCTTTCACTTGTTTCAATACTGCGAGAAAATATAGAAATACTTTGGGCAAGCAGTGATTATTTTGGTCGATAGGTGCCAGACGGCGCTAGTTTCACTTTAATGGGTGAAGTAGTGGGGGGAGATGCATTTGTTCGCCATTTTGATGCGATTAGATGCTATGGCGGAAAGTTTGAATTCATTTAGTTATTATTTTTTTTTTTTGTGCTTACCAATTGAGTATCTACTTTATCGATGCCGGGTGAATGCAGTCACAATTGGCGCACTCTGTGAACAAATGTAAGAAATGCAATTACAAGTTGTTACGCAATTGTATGGGAAATTGAGTGGACAAGGTTGTCAGGTAGAAAATGATAAATACAATTAATTCCGTTTAATTTTTCGTATTAATTGTAAATGTTTGTACGGAATAATGTGAAATTATTGATTGTTACTGTTGGTTGTTTATTTTTTGTGCCACTGATGGAATTTAACAGTGCGAAAATGGCGGAAATTGTGGGATTGGATTTTGAAGTTTTTGGAATAGTTCAAGGTGAGGTTAAAAAAAAAAAAAAAAAAAAAAAAAAAAAAAAAGTCATATATACTATATTGAATTGATAATAATAATTATTGATTGTGTATCAATTTTTCTTGGCTGGATTTTATTTGTCTCGCGGCTTACAAGGAGTTTTTTTCCGCAAGGTTAGTTTTGAAATCTGTATTATCGACAGTGAAAACTGATATATATATATATATATATATCTATATAAAAGTTGTAAATTTAATTGTTAATCAATTTATTTATTTACAGTACACGCAAAAACGTGCTGAAGAATTGTTGTTGAAGGGCTGGTGCAGGAATACAAAAGTGGGGACGGTGATTGGTCGAATAGAGGGTGAAAAATCAAAAATTGAACAGATGTAATGAGAAAAGGAAAAAAAAAAAAATTTTTTTTTGTTTATTAAATTTATGTAAAAATTATTTATACCAACCATATATATATATATATTTATCGTATTATTTTCAGGAAATATTGGCTACAAAATACCGGAAGTCCACAGTCCACAATAGACAGAGTTGAATTTAAAAAAGAAAAAGAAATTTTGCAAATGAATTTTTCCAATTTTGCAATTAAAAAATAATTGCAATAAACAATTGACAAACGAGTGGTAAAAATACACAACTAGAGAATAAATAGAGTGGATATTTTGATTTAAAGAGAGAATAAAAAAAATGTTGTTGTGAGTGAGCGCCATCAACGGTAAAATACAAAAGGTTGTGTGTCCCGTTTGCAACATCATCCATCGTATTACTTTCCAATTTCATTCCTACATAGAAAAATATTTTTCGTGCCAGTATTCAACGAGCGAGTGCAAAGATAACATATATACACATATATATATATATATATTCTCACTGCGCGCTCTATTAACAATTAAATATAGTTCTTGTATTAATTCCATTAACGACACATACCAACACATAAACACACATCTACACCGCGCTACTTATCGACACAAATTAGAAGAAAAAAAAAAATGAAGAATTTCCAATGCAATAAATTGCCCTTTATATTGAATAGTTGATCGATTTGAAAGAGCAAATCATTTTTTTATCACAACAATTATCAAAAATTGTTTTCATAATACATTTTCGTACATTGCCACGTATTTATTAAATGTAAAAAATAAAATAAAAAAAAATTATGAAGTGCCACAAGATATTTTTCAAACACAAATGGCAGCCGCAACAGGTATGAAAAAAAATTTTGTTAAATGACGATAAACAATAGAATAAAAATAGAGATTATCAACAGAGTATTGAGAAATGTCCACCTTAATTCATGTATCTCATGTGCAACGTGAACAGGAGAAAGAAGACGAAAAAAAATAAAAAATAAAAGGAAATTTGTGTCTGTTTAGAAAATGACCCTTGGACTTTTAAATAATTTACTTTGACACATTCAACAATTTTTCCCCCCTTATTAACATTTTTTATTATCACAAAAACCCACAGACCTATTTAAATAAAATTATCATAAACATATATAGACATCCGGCCAAGCGTTCAGCATTATATTGAAAATAACACAGATAATCATCCACATCCGTGAAATTCAAATTTTGACAAGAAAAAAAAAAAAAAAAAAAAAC
>CAJUYH010001152.1:29234-52078 GCA_910591685.1 Galerucella tenella
CTCTCTCACTCACTCGCCACTACTCATGTATATGTGTTATATACCTACAGTGGTATTATAATATAAATGATACGAGTTTATCCGGTGGGATTCTATCGCTTGTGCTCGTTCTACCAGTCATGTTGTGGAATGCGTTTCACAATATACCAACCATTGCTTTTTCTCTCTCACACATCACGTGTTTTCCCCCGCCCGCCCCCGCCCACAATCATTTCATCTTGGATGCATTTGATATTTAAGGTGATGGCTTACAACAATCTCAATGCAATAATTTTTCACTTGTTGTAAAGTGAGAATAAATGAGAAACAAAAATTGGGCCCGAACGAAAAAAATCATCAGATCAACAAATCAAATATAAATAAATAAAATCGAAAATGGAATTTCAAATTGAATTTTCTCTCTATTCATGAATTAAAAACAAATGGTGAATTGTTATCGCGGCAAACGTCTCTTTTTGTTTCTTTTTCAAGCATAAAGATAATATTTATGGTCAATAAAATATCACAAAGCTCAATTCACATATTATTTTTTATTTTTTTTCGTTGTTTTATTGGACTGGTTCGCGGTTTTATGCCCGAAATAATAAAAAAAGAAAAAAACGTCTTGAATTTGCATCGCCGCCGTTCAATGCAAACGACAATAATGTGATAAATTGCATAAGAATAATAATAAAAATAGTGAAAAAAGAGAGAAAATTATTGAGGCATGAATGTCAATGACGATAATAATTGTGTGAAATATGTGTGAATTGTTTTACTGTGTATTTTTATATTATTGCAGATGGACTCAACGAATTACAATGATAAATCGAGAGGTGACGAATTGAATTACAATATTACGGAATTGGGTGAAATTAAAGCAATGCCAATAAGTGACAATGCAATGACTACATCATCATCATCAACAGCAACAACAACAGCAGCAACAGATGCAACAACAATATCGCAAGTTTATGGAAATTTATCGTGCAATAATGGCGGCTGTAAAACATCATTGAATCGTTTAGCAGCGAATGAGAGCCCATGGAATCTATCAAAAACTGTATTTTTCATTGCTGGAATTGTTGCATTAATAATATGGATTATTATTTATGCATTATTGTCTCATTATAAAATTTTATAGAATACAATAATTCGATAATCAAAGAGTGTATGTGAGAGTGTGTGAGTGAAGTTTGTGTAAATATCATTATTTTTTTTTGCAATTGTATCAATAATAATTCTTAAAAAAATATTATTTTGAGGTTAGTTTTCGGATAATTGCCGCTTCTTCACTGCTTTTTTTCTAATTTCAATGGAACCATCAAGTGATTTGATGTTTATCGATATTTATTATCTGTTCAACGTACAATATTATAAATTAAAAGATTTGTTTGTTATTAGTTATTTAAAGTCTATATATATATATAAATTATCTGCAATGAACAAAATGGTGTTTAGGATAACGGGTAAATTGTGCGGTTAATTCTGTAACTGTAATTTCCAATCCACAACGAAATGAAAAAAAAAAAAGAAACGACAAAATGGATTAAAACAGTTATGCAAAATGACTGCTCAATTGTAGATAAAGCAATAAACTGAAATGTAAATGAAAATAGAAACAATAGACAGTCGGGGTAAAATTTGGCCATTGCAACTGAAAATCATATTGGAAGACAACGAAAACAATAAAATATAAAATAAAAAAAGGAGAAGAAAACGGTAATAAATATCAGCGGAAATTAAATAAAAAATAATAATTGGCCAATGAAAAAATGTTGAATAAATTCAAAGAATTCTTTTTTCTTTTTATCTTAGATTACCAATCGGGGCCGCCCATTCACAATGTGCAATTGAACAGTTTCAATGACAATTCTCCAACATTTGGCTTGAAATATCGCAAAACAATTTGTATACATCATCATCATCAACAACAACAACAACAACAACAACATCCTGGGTCGTCGTCAATTATAGATAAAAAATTGCATTACAATGCGAATAATGACAATGATTTTAATGAAATGCAGGAGGAAAAAATGTCGAATAAAATATTCGAAACACTAAGCACTGACGACGATGATTCCTCAACATATATCAATAATGATAACATTGAAATACAACCAAGATCACGATTAACATTAGTCGGTTGGGATCAATTTCGTACTCGGCTATTATTCATTATAATAATACTTCTTATCATCTGGGCATTTATCTACTTCCCTATTATGACAACATAACCTAACAATTAAAATCAATATTTTTCTTTAACTCAAAAACGAAAAAAAAAAACATAACAATAATAAAAAATAAAATTGAATTAATCCAGTTGTTTGATAAATATAACTATATTACTAAATATCCATGAATTTATTTATTTACAGTATCAATTACTCAATATAACTCCCATAACCTCAAAAATTACACGAATAATTTTTCAATTTATTCATCATCACACCTTGATATACATGATAAAGTATGAATGTGCAATGAGACCTTCAATATAATGTACATTCATCAGTTGTATTGTCTAGAATTGAGAGATACCGATGTATACGAACCGATTCACGTATCTATACGTAGATAATATTGTGTGCCTGTGAGGAAAAAAAATAAATATTGAAGAGAAGTGAGAGCTGGGTCTTGGAAACTTGAATAGCTAAGAACGAGTGGGGATCAAAAGAGAATGAATACATGACTAACTATGTCTGTGTGTGTGTGTGTGTGTGGGTTTTTAGTTGTCGACTGGACATTGAATTGTCCTTACATCAGTAGGCCTGCAAGCGAGAACGCATGAACAACGCCATTGACGATCGTTAGAATCCCAAGGGACTTAAAAAATTGAATTGACTCTTCTTCTTTGTTCAATATAAAAATACAGCAATGAAGAAATCATGTGTAATTGTTTTCATGGTGATTTTATCCATCACAATACGTAAGTAAACGCTCATATTGAAAATTATTTCATATTCATAAGAGAAATCTCGCATGGAAACAATCAATGAAGTAGCTTTTTTTTTCTTTTGAATGGGGAAAAAATTGTTTGGTCGAGAAATGGCGAATTTATTAAAAATTTTATTGATTTTATGGTGGAATATTTAACGCCGGTAGTGCTTGGATATTTAAAAATAACCCAAGGCTCCAAACAGATCCGTGTCATTCGTACAAGAAACCAAGAACGAAATATTTTAATATATATATAATTATAGGAGAATTGATTTAGTAAATAGAAGCAATGAATTGTTGAATATGCCAAGAATTATTTGACAATTCTCAAAGACAATTTTAAATATTGCATATTGGATCAAAGTATTTATTTACACATTGAATAGTGACGATAAGACCTTGAATACCAACGTAAATGTGTCATCAATAACGATAAACTAAATGAAAAGTTTACGAGTTCAAAACTGATAACCCACCGTCAAAGTTCATTGAATAAAAATAAGTTGAAAAAATAAGATGAAGTAAGAAACATTGGGAATTGTATTTAATTTATTTAGACGATGCGAATGCTGGTTGGAAATTCTGGAAAAAGGATAAAGATTCTGAAGCAACAACGACAACAACAACAACCTCAACTATAACCTCACCATCGACAACTACAATTGCTCCAACATCAACTTCCAAATCATCAACGCGCGGATCAGTAAACAAAGGAGTAGCTAATGCGGCGGATGCTGGACTTGTAGTTGGCATTGGTGCAACTGGAAATAATATAAGAAATAATGGGAGACCGCAGCAGCCAAATCCTGGCACTGAAGTTGGTCAAGATTTTGCGAATTCGCGACCCAATCGACCGGGAATTGGCGCAACTGACAGCAAAGGTTATCGAGATTGGGCTGTGGATCTAACTGGAGCTGGAGAACCAATAAATATCAATTCAAAAGCACCTGGAAGTCCATCAGTAATTTCACCACAGCAACCGTCATCACCTGCCAATCCGAATGTGGCTAAAAATCAACCAGGATCATCAATATTCAGCAGTTCTTCAACAACATCGAGACCCAATATAGCCAATAGTGGGCAAAAATTACCAGCAAATGGTCCAGTAAACAATCCAAAGCTACCAGCAATTACCCCAACACGAGAAAATGTTGGAGTAATCGGTGGAAAGTCACCAACACCTGTCCCAACATCGGGAAATGGTCAAAGGCCACCAGTAGCAACCCCACCATCACCAACTGGCAGCAAAACTTGGGCTGAAGTTGCTGGTGGTGGTGGTGGTAGTCGACCTGGATCACCTAAATCACCTGAGAATCAACAAAAAATACAAGTCCAACCGATTCAACCTCAACCAACACGTCCCACGGCTCCAGGAATTGCTACTACTGGTGGCACTACAGCTGCTAGTGTCTCAAACACACAAGTTTACTCGAGCAATCCGGTTTACAGCAAAGGAAACACCGTCACCGATGACGATCTTATAAAACTCACCGAAGCTCTATTTATAAAAGATAATAATAACGCATGGCGTTATATTACATTGAATTTACAGAAGAAAACCACGTCCGCGAGTGCAATTGATGAATCACCACAGCCGTAAGTTAATTAATTATACAATTGGTATTATTTAATTGTCAATTTAATGATTATTTTTGTGATGTTAAGATTGTTAACGGTGAATAGTGGAGCTTTGCAAGTGGCAACAATTGAAAAAGTACTTAAAATTTATGACAATTATCATTTGGACACAACGGAAAAGGAACACTTGAGTCCATTGCAACGCGACGAAGAGAGTTTATTGGTGGATACATTTTTAAGTACAAATGTAATGTCAGCGGCAATGCGATTTTTAGCTGACAAGGGTTATATAAAACGTGATTACTACGAGTACAAATATATCCTGCGACAAATATGGTTCAATCTTTATTCACGTGGCGAGGGTAAAATTGGCTCGAGCGGGTTTGAACACGTTTTCATGACTGAATTGAAACTGGGCACTGAAGTCACTGGACTCCACAATTGGATCTATTTCAACGCTGAAGAGGTGAAAAAACGCGCGGACTATCTTGGTTACATAAAAAAATTGGATCTTGGCAATGTAAGTTAACAATAAGAAGAAAAAAAAAAAGAAAAATAAGCTATAATTTTCTCTCTTTTTTTCTTCAATTATTTTTATCCATTATAAATTGTACAAATAATTCATTTAATTCGTTTGTTTAAATTTATTTTTTTGTAGAAGGCGGCCATTTTGAAATTACACGCGAAATTTAATGGAATTGATAAGCCTGTTACGACAATGTTTATTGGAACATCGCCAGAATTGGAAATGTCACTTTATACAGTTTGTTTCTTTGTGAGATCAGAACAGAGTTGTCCAGTTCAATTGGGCGGAAGTAAATTCAACATTGTCACACATAAATTCCGTTATCGTGGCAAAGATCTTATTGGCTCTGCATATCCCGAAATATAATTAAATAATTAATCGAACAAATAAATAAATAAATAAATAAATAAAATACTCAATTGAATTTTGTACACATGACAATTGAAAAATGATTGAAATAAAATTGTATTTAAGCACAACTTTTTTCGTTTCTCATTTTGTCACGCTCATGGCAAACATCTATAGATAACAGAGTTCGAATAAGAAATAATCAAATGATAAAAGCCTCTTTATATAAATATATTTATATATATCGCAAGATGAAACAGTCGTTGTTTGATCTTCCAACCAACAACAACCTCCATTTATTATTTTGTATTTATTTTAATCACTTGTCAATACAAATTTTTCACCATGTATCGATCAAATATTCAACAAAAATTGAATACAATCATGAGACAATCAAATTATACTGTAAATAAAATGAATTATCACAGTGAAAATGGTGTCTATGGATATAAACGTAAAATAACAAGCGACTACGAAGGTAAAATGAAATTGCTATTTAATTTATTATTTAATTTGTTTAAATGTTATTTTATTTTTTTGTTCATTTATGGCAGTGTCGCAAGAGTATGTTGAAATGCGTGCGAATTACAGCAATTTTTATCGTTTAGTTGAAGCGTATCGTAAACACGGCCACAAAAATGCAAAAATAAATCCAATATCGCTTGAAAAAAGTGCAAAACCATTGGCACAATTGAATTTAAAACGTTACAATTTACAATCAAATGATACTGTTAAATTTCACGGGATATTATTTGGAATGAAAAGTGACGAGGGAACAATTAAAGAGGCATTGGAAATGCTCAATGATGTTTATTGTCATCATATTGCAACGGAATTTACTCATGTTGAGGTGAATGAACTCGAAAAGAATTAATAATAAAAATTCGATAAAATGATAAGATAATTTTTTTCTATTTTATGATTTATTTCGCAAATGTTTGTAGACGGAGGAGGAACGCGAATGGTTCTCAGAGCGTATTGAAAATTCACGAAATGACATGATAAATAATAAAACACAGAGAGCAATAGCAAAATTAATGATTGAAAGTGAAAATTTTGATAATTTTATGGGGAAAAAATTTGTAAGTGTCAAGAGATATGGATGTGAAGGAGCTGAAACAATGCTAGCATTTTTCCACGAATTATTTCAATTATCCGCCGATAACAATATGAAACAAATTATTTTGTGTATGCCACACCGTGGACGTTTAAATTTCCTTACTGGAATATTAAAATTCCCATACGAAATGATATTTCACAAGTTGAATGGCCATTCGGAATTTGATAAAAGTGTTGAAGCAACTGGCGATGTTCTCAGTCACTTTTCCACCTCAATTCATCTAAATTACAATGCAAAAAAATCATTACGCGTCTCATTGCTTTACAATCCGTCGCATTTAGAGGCAGTTAATGCAGTATCAATGGGCAAAACACGTTCAATCATGCAAGAAATTAATGAGGGCGACTATTCAATTGATAAAAGTGCTCGATGGAGCGATGCAATTTTGAATGTTCAGGTAAAAAAAATAAAAGTAACATAAATAAATAGTACATTGAAGAAAATTAATGAAATATTTATTACTTTTTTTACTTTTTTTTTTTTTTTTTTTGAGGTTCATGGTGATGCGGCTTTTGCTGGCCAGGGAATAAATCAAGAGATATTGGCACTGTCCAATGTTCCACACTTTGAAATAGGCGGGACAATTCATATGATTGTTAATAATCAATTGGGATTTACTGCGCCGCCATCGCGAACAAGATCGTCGCGATATTGCACTGATTTGGCAAAATCAATTGCTGCACCGATTATTCACGTTAATGGTGACGAGCCCGAGGTAAAATACCACGGAATATTTCATATAAACACACAAATTGTTCATTCATATATCCAATAAACAGAAAGAATAGATTTATAAAAGCAAAATTATTAAATATCCAATAGGAAGTTGTGAAAGCAACGCGAATTGCCTTTGATTATCAACGAAAATTCCGTAAAGATATTTTTCTTGATATCAATTGCTATCGTAAATGGGGACACAACGAATTGGACGATCCGACATTTACCAATCCGCAAATTTACAAATTAATCAACAGTCGCAAGTAAATAAACGGGAATGGACAGGTTTATACAAGTTGCAAATCAACTTTTTTTCCTCTTATTTTTTATTATCAGATCTATTCCGGATAAATATCGCGAAACACTGGAGACATCTGGAGTATTGACAAATCAAGAGATTCAGGCATTTATTGATAATCACAATTTGCAATTGACAAATTCACTAAAACAAGCGAATAATTATCAAGTGCCAATGAATTATTTTACGCATCGATGGACAGGATTTCAACAGGCACAAAAAATCATAACTAAATGGGACACTGGTGTTGATTTGAAACTTCTCCAATATGTCATTGAAAAGAGTGTCAATCCAAAGGACAATTTGGTAATTGAATAATATAAATATAGCCGACTGTGAGTGTGCATTAACAAACTAATCCCAATATCAATAATAAATTATTGTAGGTTAGTCGGCTATTGCACTCATAACCTCAAATATAGAATATTCAATTTTATATCGAACGACAATATTTCTCGGTGTTTATTTCCCCAGGAAATTCATCCAGTGTTAAAAAAAAATCATATTCAATCGCGATTAAGAAAATTAATGAATGGCCAACAGTTGGATTGGTCAGCGGCGGAGGCTGGAGCATTTGGAAGTCTTCTATATCAGGGATATAATGTGAGATTGAGTGGACAGGACGTGGGACGTGGGACATTTTCACAAAGACACGCAATGTTGATCGATCAGTCAACAGGAGGTTACAAAAACCCACAATATTTATCATTAATAAAATTATTTTTTTCCATATTTTTTTTTTTTTTTTTCCATCGCTTGCAGAGATGTTTATTCCATTGAATTCAATGGCGGACAATCAACGAGGACAAATTGAATTGGCCAATAGTATTTTGTCGGAAGAGGCAGTGTTGGGTTATGAATATGGAATGAGTATAACATCGCCAATAACTTTAACAATTTGGGAGGCGCAATTTGGTGATTTTTTTAATGGCGCTCAAATAATTATTGATACATTTGTCACGAGCGGTGAAACAAAATGGATGACGAGCAGCGGTTTGGTAATGGTATTGCCACACGGTTATGATGGCGCGGGGCCTGAACACAGCTCGTGTCGTCTCGAAAGATTTTTGCAATTGTCCGACAGCAAAGAGAATTCACCGGACAGCGACAATATCAATATACAAATTGCCAATCCTACAACACCAGCGCAATATTTCCATTTACTCCGAAGACAAGTGAGAGGCAGCGCATTAAATACTTATTCATCTCATTCGCATTTGTCAACATAACAAATTCATTGAGAATAATTAAATAATTTTTTTAGATGGTGAGAAATTTCCGAAAGCCATTGATAATTGTGGCGCCAAAAATTCTACTTCGTCATCCATTAGCGACCTCGTCATTAAATGAAATGGCGACGGGTACGTCATTTAAAGATATTTTGGGCGACGACACTGTGCATAATTGTGAGGATGTGAAACGTGTAATATTTGTTTGTGGAAAACACTATTATGCATTATTGAAACAGCGTGAAATAATGAAGATGGTAAAAAGTGTTGCAATCGTAAGAATTGAAAGTTTAGTACCATTTCCATTATTGGAATTGAATGAAGAGATTGAAAAATATGCCAATGCCCAAAGTAAATTTTACTATATCCAATAATTAATATTTCAATTCGCCATATAAAATATTTATTTAGTATATATTTTTGTTGAATATATTGAATTGTTTATTTATAGGCTACGTTTGGAGTCAAGAGGAGCCGAGAAATATGGGCGCGTGGACATTTATAAAGCCACGATTTGAAAATTTATGCGGTCGCAAAGTGAGAGAATGAAATAATTGTGAGAAAAAAAAAAAGAAAAAAGAATTTTTTTTTCTTTTCCATTATTCTTTGGATTATTTTGCAGATTAAATATTGTGGACGTGATGAATTGGCAGCGCCGGCTGTTGGCATTGGCCAATTGCATCAATATCAAGCCCAACAAGTCATTGAAAATCCATTTACAATTGAGTAAAATGAATTTTAATTCATTTTAAATTGTAAAATAAAATGTAACTAAAATCTTTATATCATATATATTTATAATAATGTGAATTAGTTACCCGGAATATTCACCACATTCTATTCTGTTGTTTCAGCGTCCAACCGTTTGTGCTCATTTTCAATAAGACGATTCAATTCGTCCTGCAAAAAATAGAAGAAACAAAATAAATAAATTGTAAATTTATTTAATAATAATAAAATTAAGAAAAATAAATAAATTCAATAATGATTTATTCTTACACTCCATCCAAGTTTTTCAGCTAACAATTGACAAGCAGTATCGCAATCGTCAATTAATGCCACGTCTCGACCATTTTCCGGATTTTTTGGTTCGAAATCGAAGCCTTGGCGCAAACCAAGAAAACGCAACAGTCTATCTTGAATTCCGACTTTCTCTTTATTTATCAATAAACGCGGACATGTTGGATTCACTCTGAAAAAAAATAAATAAATAAATAAAACGTAAAAGCGTGAAATGAAATTTGCTATTAAAATTCATTTCAACAATATTTTTTCATATGACGATTGTATTGTCTATGTAATAGATAATAATAAATTTATAGGTTATGTCTTTCACCTATCAATTAATGATGCAAACGGTTGAACAACTAAACTCGATCCCATAATAATTAATAAATCCGCTTGGGGAAAATCATTGTCAATGAGTGTGTGAAAACGTTCCGGTAACATTTCACCAAAAAATACAATATCCGGTTTGACAATTCCCTCTAAACATTCATCACATTTGGGAATTACACCGTCAACAATTTTCTCTGCAATAACAATGAAAAAAAAAAAAAAAGAAAAAAAAAAACAAAAATTAATTATATTCATATTGAATGGGCGTTTTGAATAATAAAAAAATATATTTATTCCAGTACTTTTCATCCATGGAAGATCATAGGGTGCACGACATTTTAAACATTTTCCACTGTGAAATGTTCCATGAGCCTCAACCAATTTTTCCTTTGGTAAACCAGCGACACGTTCCAACGTGTCAACATTTTGTGTATAATGACGTAATAATAATCCTTTTTCCCACAATAATCGAATGAAATAGTGGCTAATTGTTGGTTTAAAACCTTCCGGCAATAATTCCTTTGCCAAAACAAAAAATGGCTCTGGATTTTCTTTGAAAAAATCCAATTCAAATATTGCTTGGGGATGTGGGAGATTGTATTTTTCTAGATTGTGATAAAGGCCACTTGTTGGCGATCGAAAATCCGGAATTCCTGCAGCTAAAATTATCAATAAATATGAAAAAATGATAAATTTATTACGAGGAATAATACATGAGAATTATTGTAAAGAAAAAAAAAAAAAAAAAAAAACAAGAAAAAATCACCAGTTGAAATTCCAGCGCCGGCCATTGTTACAATTTTTTTACATCCTTTTGCATTGATATATTTAACAATACCATCAATATTCAATTCATTCAATATTTTTCCCTTCGTATTTATCCCACTATTTTTATCGTCATTATCATCATTATCATTTGATGAAAATCTCAATTTTTCCGTGAGATATTTTCGTATTTTTTCCATTCCCGAGTCATCATTATCGTCATTATCACCATCACTTCTATTCAACGACGTACTCGGCTTTATTTCATCGCCATTGCCACTCACTGTTGCATAAAAATTCTAATTAACAATTCACACAATACAACAATAGTGAATATATACATAAATTTGATTGATTCGTAGGTTAGAATGCATCTCAAAAATTGATTGGACTTTGCAATAATAATTCACATTATTAAACACATTTATATACCTTTCTCATTGTCGTTATGTTTATCATCTTCATCAGACTTCTCCATTTTGTTGAATCAATAAAAAATTGTTTATTCATAACAAAATATCGAATGATAATTAGCAATAAACCATTGCAATTGTTCTCACTCAATTACACATTTGCATGTTTTCTATCTCTCTATCGCCATTTTGATTCTACAAATAATAATGATAATAAGAGAATAGAGCGCCGATAGTAGCGCCACTTGCAATTTGAATAATATTCCCCGCCATTTTTCATACCAACCGAGCAAAAATTATTTTTATTCTACTAAATTGTCGATTAATCTCAAATGAATCGAGTGTCAATATTATTAATTATTATTTAAATTAATTTAAATTATTGAATTAAAGTTTATAAGTGTATAATGATTTATTGTAGTAAAATTATAGTAATAACAATCACATACTGTGTCATCTATCAACACACACATGTTTCATTTCATTTTATTTATAATTATTATTTAATTCATTTTTTTTCTTTTTATTATTATTATTTCATTTATTTATTTATTTTTTTTCTTCTTAAAGAGAGAATGAATGGGAGACATAAATAATTTCGAGTTTAATCTTTTTACCTAGCGTATATTCGTATAAATTATCATTGATATACGAATAAATTTGTTTTTTGTCTCTGTTGACAAAAAAAAGAGTGTGCTTAAAAATCACGTTAACATTAAAAATATATATATATATATATATGTATAATATTTATATATATAATATGTATAAATTGTCGAGTCGAACATTCTTATTATTTCGTTCTATCTCCTCACCTTTCATTGTCATTTTCAATTCAATTATTTTTACAAATATCTCGTTTGTGTTGTTCATTTATTCTTTTTTTTTTTTAGGTTATGGTTTAGTTCGTGATTGAATTTTACCTTTTTATGTTCTTTATGTTTCACTTTTTTCTCATCGTCTACAAAATAATCCTTGAAAATATCTTGAGTGTGGCCATTGTGTGTTTTCACGATTCGATAAAGAGAAAAAAAATTAAAAGAAAAAAATTAATATCGATAAAAGTGTAATTAAAATTGTTCTCTCTCTTTTTCTCATATTCATTTGCATCCTCACTTTCAATTCATTCCAATCCCCCACCCCTATCTCTTCGTAATTTATATCTATTTTATTTTTCACTTTTATTCATTTAATTATCCATTTTTTTTTTCTTTCTTTTTAATTATTAGGCACCAATGGTATGCGGACCCTGTCTTTGGTTCATACGACCTCGTCCTTTCTTTCTCTCATGCCGCCATTTGTATAAAAAAAAAAAAACATGAAAAAAAAAAAACAAAAAGAAAAAAAAGAAGAATCTTTAAAATCTCCAAACATAAACAGAGAGGAAGAAAGTAAATTATTATTCTTTATTTAATTATCATTTTTTTGTTTTTTTTTTTTTTTCATTTTTGTTTGTCATCATTATCTCTCTTTTTAAAATACGTAATTGCTTTTTTTTTTTTTTTCATTTTTCATTTTTCTTTCGTTCTATTCCCTAATAGTTTTTATTAATATTAATTTCTCTTCATATCTTGATCTCTCCCTCCCTCCCGCCCTCCTCATTTCGTTCTTTTTATCACTGCCCAATAAGAGATATGTCTGTTGATTCCGTCGATAAGAAGGAATACGACAACACAATTTTTTCTTCTTCCACAACGAATATATATATATATATGTATATATATATATATATATATATGGAAAATAATTAATAAAAAATATAAACTTCAGTCTTCTTCTTTCTTTTCCGGCTTCAAGTCCACCATTGCATGAAGCTCTTCGGGGCTATATCTGCAACAACAGTACAAAAACCAATTCAACATCACTGTATAACCTCAAAATATAATGAAAAAAAAAGAAAAGAATAATACTAATAATAATAAAATAATATGAATATTTACCCTAAGAGACTCTGAAGATCGCAAACAAAACGATAAACATATCTTTTACCCGCCGTTTTATGAATAATATTTTTATCATAATAATAACGTAGTCCACGGCTCAATTTTTCATAATTCATTTTCGGTTTATTTTTTCGTATTCCCCAGCGTCGCGCCACCTCATCTGGATCAGTTAATTTAAATTCCCAACCGTCACCAGTCCACGATATAAAGCCCTGACACGATTTATCAGTTAATAATTCCAATAAAAATTGCCACAATTGTATTGGCCCGGATCCAGTAAAACACGGTCCACCACCTGAAACAAAACAGAAAAATATAATAATTAGTACACAAATAATTTCAATTATTTTCAATATACCAAGTGAAATGGACGAGCATTTTTTTAATAAATCGGGTGAGACATAAAATTGGAATTAATCCAATAACCCACTCACTTTACACCGCAATTAAAATTTGAGGTTAGAAAAGCGTAGAGTAATTTCTTCAATTTTTGACTGTATCAACAATTAATTGTACAATTTTATACTAAATATTAATCTCTGCAATCACAATAAGCCTATTCCATCCAAATATTTAATAAGAAATTCTCTGTGTTTAAATTCAAGTCCTATTTCATGTAGAAAAAAAAAAAAAGAAAGAAAAAAAATATTGTAATTGTTACCTGTATATCCAGCGAGCATAGCACTTGGTAAAAGTGGTTTTTGATCAGGATTATTGATATTAGCTGGATGATGTGGATTTGATGGATCGCGCGGTCCCAATCCCGCCAAAAATGCCGGATGATGTGTTAAATGTTCGCCAAGTGGTCCAACACCCCATTGATCACCGCCAACTGTTGCACCACCGCCATTTGCACTACCGCTACCAGGCACCGTTTGAAATGGCGTCGCGTCATATTGTCCATAACTTTCACTGTACCCTTCATGATAACGACCTGAAATAACGCAGAAAAAGTAAGTAAATAAGTAAGTAAGTAAATAAATAAATAAATAAATGAATAAAAAGAAAAAGAAAATTCTCTCACCACGTGGATAATTTTTAAATGGCGGTGGTTGATATTTAGGTTCAAGTTGAATTCCACTAGCGCTATAAAATTCCGGCGAGCCATCCAAATTATACGAATGTGATGTCTGATGATCTTGCGGTAAATTGTGATATTCAGTTGGCTCATCATAGCCGGAATAGTGCGCGGGTGTAATATAATTATCAGCCGCATTACCACTGCTATTATTATTATTATTTCCACCACCGCCACCGCCACCACCGCCACCGCCGCCACTTGCCACCCTGAGATCACTTTCATTGTTTCCACCACCGCCAGCCGCATTCAAATCACTCGCGCCACCTCCACCGCTCTGCAAATGCTCCGGTATATGATGACTGCTGTAATTAACTGCAAAACAATAAAAAAAAAAAAAAATAGCAAAATTAATATTTCACATCAACACAATAAACCAATTGATTTAGAACAAAAAAAAAAAAAAAGAATAATAATAGCCAATAATGAAATAGAAAATGGCTGTTAAAAATTGAAATTACCTTCGGCTTTGAGCTGACTCAAATTTCTTAAATGTATATATGCATTACTTGCATTATTATTGTTATTATTTGTATTATTATTATTATTGTTATTATTATTATTGTGATTGCCACTGGTTGTGGTTGTGTGTTGATTATTGGCAGCTTGGGAATTGTGATTGTGTGACGATGGTGATGTTGTTTCGTCTCTTTGATTGTCATCTTGGCATATTGGACTACGTAAATGATTGTATCCACCTGGACAAAATAAATAAATAAATAAATAAATGATTAAATAAACATTTTTCAATTGCAATTGAAGGTGATTGGGGCGTTATCTCTAAATAATGGGCAATTGAGTTGATATAAAATACCTCTATACGTATATATAGATATGTGTGTATGTGTAATTATAAGAGAGGCGGGAAAAATCTGACTGAAAGTTGTGCGCAAAGTGTGGGCGGGCACGATACGAACACGCTGATTGGCTCATCAAAACTCCGCCTCCCAATCTCGTCTTTTTCATGTGTCCGATATGTGCAAAAAAGGAAAAAAAAAACACACATACATAAAATAGATTTATTTAGCCATACAAATGCACATATGTATACATATATTATTGAAATATAAACACATATATGTGCTATTTATTCAAAATACATATCCACATATATATATATACTGGTATTGTGGACTCTTGTAATTTCACTTGTGGCGATATAAAACGCGCAACCGACACGCACAAACCTGCATGAAAATTCAAGGTCAAGTTAAAATAAAATTATTAATTCCTCGTGTCTCTCTTATTTTCTTTTTTTCTTTTCATTCGTCTTCTTTCAATTATTATTCCTGTTCAAGTAGGGTGGATTAAATTTGACCGAGTATCAGGTCACGCACTTGATAGGCTTTTATTATATATATACAACTACGCATATATACATTTATATCTAATGGGGGGTTTTTTTCTTTTTTTTTTATGTGTAATGATGGGAGCCACAGTTGGTTATTGCGCACGTTATGTTGACCAATGTGCCACCAGGCATGTATCCAAAGCCTCTTTATATATTATTTCTTTTTTTAAGCATATATATATATATATATATTTTATACACCTGCGTGTGCAAACGCTACTTGCACACGACGACGACGATGACGGCGGCGGCGGCGGCGGCGGCGGCTGCACCTCGCACCCTATTTCATGGACGGTGAGCGTGGGAGTCGAATGAACACTCGGCCCTCACGACACCATCATCATACAAACCCCATATATATACATAAAAAAGAAAAATACACGCACACACTCGCCCCATAGTCCTTTGAATTTTCAATTCAACTCATAATTAACTGCAAATTTTTTATCTTTATTTTTCGCTTTTGTTTTTTTTTTTATTTGCAATAATATTAGTGCAAAAGTGCAATTCTTTGAATTTTCGTGACATAATTTAGTGGGAGGTTATGTTTGTGTGTGTGTGTGTTTTTTTTTTTAATACGTTTATGGGATACTTTGGACAAGTTTCAACTTGATTCTACCTGTCTGTACAAGATAATAAATAAATGAAAAATCATTGTTACATATAAATGTTTGTGGTTAAGAATGAGAATATTTATTGTCTAATAATAGAATAATATAATTAAATATCCCGTGAAATGATAGAACAAAGAAGATATAATGGGAGAAATGAATGCGAGTAGAGGAAATAAATTTAAGTTTTATATTAAAAGCGAGCGCTCGACTTTGACTTTATGATTGGATGATATTTAGTTGCGTAGCAATATCAGCTGGAGAACAGGTGCCAGTAAAATATAATCAAGTTGAGATGGAGCGAGGGAGAAGGAGCATGAACAGTATAAACTTAGTCTTCTTATGTTTATCCATGTATGCGTGTTCGGGCACGCGCCAAACCGAAACGAACGAACGAACGAACGACGCGGCCCACAGCTGCTGCCATACAATATCCAACACAGCATATTACACACACACACACACACACACACACACACACACACACAAATAAAAACAATAAATAAATATACTAGATACTTTTGTGGGTAATCAACGCAAAAAGAAAAAAAAAAAAAAAGATTATACAAAAGTAAATAATAAGATAGAGTAACGACGGTGCAGGTTCAAACGTGCAACAAAGTGTTGTAATGCGGAAAAAAAAAGGAATAAAAATGACGAAGACATTTTTTATTATTCCTTCAACCCTTTCACACGAAAATTAAATGAATTTTCCGTCCTGTCTCCTCTTCAATATCGTCCTTGAGTACACTCTTGACAAAGTATTCACTCAATTAAATGATTTCCACATTAATTTAATACCTGGTGTATGAGTTGTTGTGTCCAACGACACAGGTGGTATCACCCTCGATATATCATTGTGCTGTTGGTGATGGTGTTGATGCTGTTGCTGCTGTTGTTGTTGTTGTTGTTGTTGTTGCTGATGATGATGATGATTATGATGATGATGATTATGATGATGATTATGATGATGTTGATGATGATGTGGATGTGTTGTTATTGCATCTTGCTCATGATACGATGGATAATCAGCATAAAATGGCTCTTGGGCAGTTACCAAAGTATCCAACATTTGTAAAACCATTTCTGGTGGGTTTTGCGTTGGCAATAGCAACGTATCGTTGCTATTATTATACGAATTGATAATTAATGATGTTGTATCTTCTGCCGGCGTCTGTCCCGAATGGGAACCCGACGTTTCGAGGCTCACAACACCCGCCGTGACGTTTTGCCACAAACAAATTAAATTTAAATTTCACTTTACCTTCACACCACCAATTAATTAATTGATATTCAATTGATTAATGATTCAATAATTGTATACTTAGTCACAGTGATTGCTAATACAATTGAACTTGACTAGAATAAATCACTGCAATTAATTTCGGATGCATCTTTTTTTTTTTTTTCCTTTTCAGTTTATACTCCGAAGATTTGGGAAAAATGAAAAGTGGAAAAAAAAAATCATTCGTATTTATAAATTCCAATATTGTGCGTTTTATAAACAAAACTTTTTAACATATCCAATATTGTCACTCACACACAAATATACAATTAAATATACACACGCACGTAATTCACATAAGTATTTACACTTAAACACAATAATTGACAATGATTTTAATGTTGAAAATCGCGTGAAGAGAATTAATGGTGAAATTGTGTTATAAATGCACTTGATATAATTTTGAAATATCCCTTTTGCTCATTCAATTTACGAGTGAATAATGAATGAAAGATAAAAAAAAAAAGAAATAATAATAATAATAAAAATAAAAAAATAACGATGGATAAGAGAAGAGCGCGCATGGACAGTGGTGTACTCTCCACTTGATGTGAGCGCGCGTGTCACTGCGACGGTGCCACAGAGCGTTTCCGCTCACCAGTCCTCAGCCACTTCCCTTTTTCCTTTCCTGTTCTTGCACGTTCTCTCCCCCTTCTACTTTTATACTACCACCACCACCGCCACCGCCACCACTACGACGACGACGACGATGACGACTCACTTGGCCGCCCCGCATTTACGATCACGTTGGAAAAAAAAAATAAAAAATGATGGCACAATTGTAATTGTATTGGTAATACAATGTGTGTGTGTGTGTGTTTTTTTTTATTTATCTCTGTGTACGTATGAATAACTCTCTGTATAATAATTGGTGGAAATGTTGTGAAAACGAAGATTTCACGTATTAATATTACAAGTTTAATTAACAAAGGAAAGATATGAAATGAAAATTGTGATAAAGACTGGGAATCATTTGCTGCTTCAATACTAAATAATAATAAATGAAAGAAAAAAAAAATGGAAATTATATTTTTTTTTGTAATTAGTGCAAAGATAGGCATGTGGGTACTCAAACAATGTGGAATTATTCAATTAACAATGTTCCATTGTTGATTTTTATATTTAGAAACATGGGTCGATGATGACAGAATTTTTTTTTTCTTCACCTCTCCTATGGACGAAATAATACCAGCAATAGCCAAAATAACAAGCGACATTTATTTCTACACAAAAAAAAAAAAAAAAAATTTTCTTTCGTGATTTTCATTTGAGTTAATGAGAACTGCCGCCCGCCACCCATGACGATTTCTATAACGCGGCGATATATATTAATAAAAGACTTTTGTGAGATTTCATAGGTAATAACAATTCTCCATCCCCCCCCTCAAAAAAATGGGCCCATTAATTTCAATGCGGCCACTACTACTCATCCCACATATAAAAAATACAAGTGACTGAAAAAGAGAAAAAAAAAATATATATATGAAAATTATCGTGGAGAATATTTTCCATACTCGGTTAAAAATAAAGAGAAACTCAAAGAAACGAATTAAGAAAGATGGGAGAGAGAGAGAGAGAGAGAGAGAGAGAGAGAGGGAGAAGAATCGAGAAGAGTAAAAAAAAAGAGAGAAGGGGGAGCCCCCTAGACCGGATGCAGGGAGAGTTGACGTAGGGGAGTCCCCGAACAGGCTCGCGCACGCTCAAATACACACACACACACACACACGCACACACACGGTGGCTCGCACGTGATACAGAGGGGACCGGAAGTATCTCACCCTCTCTCACTCACTCTTGTACATACTCCCTTCCTTCATAATAGGCGCTCGTGCCTTCTTTAAGGCCCCTACATGAACTTGAGGACTTGAAAATTCAAGTTATATATACATATACAAAAAGAGAATGAAAATGTGAATTAAAGTGGGGAGGGGCACAAGAGAAGAAGAACAAGAAGAAAAAGAATAAAAAAAAAAGAAAAAAACGAAAAATTGAGAAGAAGAAAACCCGTAAAACTCCTCCTTATTTTATCCTCTATCGTGAATACATGTATACATTAACCATGAAGGTATTATTGACCCATAGACGATGAACTACCAATATGAATTGCAATGTATACATTCAACTTCCCTATTCATTCATTCATTCATAAATATATATATATTTTTCTTTTTTTTTTTCTCTCTTATTTCACTTTTATATTTCGAAATTTGAGGAAAAATAGCCGGTAAATTATTAGATAGATGGAATAGATATTGAAGAATAAATACAAGGGCCAAGAAAAATAATTATACAAGTCCCAAATCAAAAAATAATAATAATAATAATGATAAATATAATAAGGCCCAAAAATATATAATTATACTTGTATTCCATATATATATTTCTTTTTTTTTTCTCGTTTTTTTTCAAAAAATATCTTCAATGTGCAGGTTGTATTCACGCGTTCATTCATAGTGTTCTCTCCACCGTGGCGAAGAGGAGAGTGGAGGGGTAGGGCCTTATATACAACCAAGCGAGACAGAGACAGAGAGAGTGAGAGAGAGAGAGAGAGAGAGGAAAAGAAATGGAAGGGAAACGTTGCTCATTGGTAAGGCACCACACGCAATATATCCCCTTCTATGAAGACTCAATTCTATAATTTTCTCTCTCTCTCTCTTATACTCGGGTTTATTATTTATTTTTTTTTTTTTTTTGGGCCTTATAGTAAAAATGCGTACGTGCAAAGATCTCTTTGCTCACTCACTCGCCCATTTATATCGTGTGTATATATATATATAGATGTTTTGAACCATATATAGTATATTCGTGATCTCACATTACAACCGGAAGTGGAAGGAACCCCTAAAGGGAACCCCCACCCCCCTCTATCTTGAAAAAAAAAGACAGACACTTTGAGAGGGGCATGAAGGGGCCTTAAGATACAGCTTTTATAATGTCGTCGAGTGCTCCTCCCTCATTTTTATATGGAATATATATATATTTGTGCGGCCCACTTTATTGTTGCTCACTTCTTGCTCAAGAGTGCATTTTTTGGTGGGACGTGTTGATGTCCAGAGGGGTGGGGGGTTAAAATATTGAAAGAAATAAAATAAAAGATGGGAGAGAGAGAGAGAGAGAGAAAGAGATGAAAAAAATAAATAAAAACGAGAATGAAGATGTTGGAAGGAAGGAAGTGGAGCAGATGCATCTCCATTGCAACTAAATACACACACACACACACACACACACATGTAGTCACACATATTGTTGATGAATAAATATATATATATATATATATATATTTGTTATAGGACGGCCATGTTGTATAAATTGTGTGTAAAATAATTTGTCGACTTTTCTCTTTTGCATTTTATTGCGCGGGATAAAATTGTAATGTGAGACGGAATTTTTTTTTTCTTTTTCATATAATCTCCAAAAACGTTTGATTAATATTTAAAATATTATTATTGTTGTTGTTGTTGTTGTTGTTGTTGTTGAGACAGAGTGAGGGAAATGGAGAATGGAGAACAATCGATTTGGCTAACCATAAACGTGTTCAAACGCGTCACAATACCAATATGAATCCTTTTATGGATGTTTTTATACCATATTCAATTGACTTATACACACCCACATACACTCACATTTATATATATGTATATATATATATATAGTAATGATGATCAAGTTTAATAAATGCGTCGACGTGCTTGAAACATTCAACGTGCGACTCCCCGTGCGTGATAAAAATGATTGAAAAATTTCATTTCATTTTGTTAATGGCGAATATTTATCTCTTATTCGAATAAAATATGTTGTAATGCAAAGAAGAAAGAAAAAAAATTAGAAAAAGAAAAAGAAGAGGAAGAATGAATAAATAATAAATGAATATAACGCGAGTTGATTGATAAAAGATAATAGAGAATGAATGCAATAATAAGAGTCGTTTTTTTTTTTTTTCACTTGTGTGAATGTGGCAACCGCCATTATTGTATAAATAAGGAAGATTTTTATCTTTTCGTTTTTATTATTTCTTTTTTTTTTTCATTCTTTCTTTATGCACGCTCTGACGTAACAATAAGAAACTTGTACAGACTCGTTTATTGTTGTCGCGCAACGTCTTCTATTTACATTATATATATATATATATATGTATATTTGTTTATTTCCCCCCATGAAAAATATTTATGGTGATTTGTTGAAATTTATCAAGTTTATAAAATAAAAAATCCTTACGGAAATATAACTTTCTAGCAATAAATAATTGTTTTTTTCATTGTAAAACTCACCGTCATTGTGATAAGGCCTCGGTTGTGGAACACTTATTGATTGTTGAATTGTTTGTTGCTGCTGTTGTTGGCCAGAATTTCGTGACGCTGATGATGTTGAGGTAGTTGAATTTGTTCCGGCTATTGGACTTTTATGTTCGGATGCTGTTACAGAATTATTCGACGATTGATATGATAAAAATTCACCAAGATCCGGTACACAAACGCTTTCATATAAATTCGCTGGCATATTTTCCAACGATGCTTTTTCCACTTCATCCTCTAAAATTAAAAAGACAAAAGAAAAAATGAAAAATAACAAATAATAATAAATAAATAATTGAATAAATAAATGAATAAAATAGCAGACAATGGTGATTAAATAATTATTTCGAATTATGGAAAGCGAAACGACATTTGCCGTTTCTATTTCACAAGCCCCCCCCCGATTTTATTCCATGCAATATTTATTTATATCTCTTTGTCTTTGTCTCTCAAGGTTATGAAAATATTGCCATGGAAAACAATTAATTTACATAACTTAATTCAATTTCAATTTTCTATCGAGTCTTTCCCCTTTGCAACAAAATATAATTTCTCCATATCCGTTCTCATTCGCTGAGGTAGGGGGTGGGGGAGGATTAACAAAAATAAATTTATAATTATTCTACATTGCACAAAATTAATGTTTACACGATAAAATATTTTTTTTCCAAGCGATGTTAGGATAAAGAAAAGAGAGGTGAAATTCGAGTGAAAGACGAAAATGAAAAAAAAAAAAAAAGAAAAAAAGAAAAAAAGAAAAAAATGTCTAAAGGGTTCAATTTTATTTATTTTTTATTCTTCCAACGACACGTGTCATTTATCAACAAAAAAAATATATAATAATAATAATAATAATAATAAAATTGTACACTAAAGGGTTTTCAAGACATAGGATAAATGAAATTGAAGTATATCGTCGAGTACAAAAGAGTCTATTGTAAAATTTAAGCAGAAAAGAATAGAAAAAGAGAGAAAAAGAAAAATATACGTCCAAGTGGCTTTGGCATTTCCGTAAGACTCTGTACAA
>CAJUYH010001153.1:0-52071 GCA_910591685.1 Galerucella tenella
AGACCGTATATACCTGGAAAATTTCTAAGTAGTCATTAGAACAATCCCCAGTAGGACTTTATTGTAATGTTCCTTGGAAATGTTATTATCAACATTTCGAAAATCAGAAAGTAATTATCTGGAGAATGAATTGAGAAATGGTTTGTTAATATGTCTCCCAAGAATTAACCTGCGCCAAATTCTCAAGATAATTAATGAAATATTCAGTCAGAATAGTTGCGTTACAAGATTATTTCGAAAATAATTTATTGTTTTAACTGTATGTACTTACTCTACAAATGTATGAAGGTCTGTTAGTTGTTTTAACTAACCAAATTTACATGTATATCACCTTTATATATCAGATCGGGTATAAACTTAAATAGTAAATAAATTCCTTATTAGATGAACGGTGACGCTTATGGTTTACTACCTGACTAGCATCTGTGACCTTTTCGCGTACTGTCAGACAATAAGAAACAGACTATAGGTAGGACAATAATCTTCGAGAACTCTTATTATCTGATTACAAAAACCAGATAGCACAGTACAGGATATATAAATATATGACCGGATTAGACATCCTGGAAACGTTTGAGGTAAAACGCACGTACTTGTGCTGTCTGGGATGTGAGAAACTGACAAAAAAATTGCGCACAATAATTAAACGTACCTACCCTCTGAGCGAAAAATAATGTTTGTCACTTCATCTAATATCTGAATATACACGAAAGTATCACCAAAATATCACATCTGTTGACTTCGGCTATCACTCAATACAAATGGCTCACTTCTAGAAGTTTGGATATTTGCCTAGCCCAGGAATTCAAAATTTTCTGCATGTTTTTCGGTAACCTAGGCTGAATTTTTCCATGAGCCTTATGAATGTTTCTTCTTAAACAAGCAACGTCATGTGTAGTAAATGTTGATGGTATATTCCCTCCTAATATTCTGCGAAATATATTCTCAGGTTGTTCAGACAGGTCCTCTACGGCTTTTCGTTTGCAGCAAGAATTAACGATTTGTCGATTTAAAACCTGCTCAGCTGCATTATGAAAATATTCTTGTATGTTATGTAACTCAGATCACATTCGCCCAAAGTAAGATTTGCACTTTTTGTTCGTTCAAATCCATCGCTTCTCACCACTTTTCAGAACCTTTCGAAAACCACGTTTATAGTTATTCATTATCAATAACTATTCTCCTCGTCCACTTAAAATTATTTTGGGACTAATAGGGGGAATTTAACAAAAGTTTAAATATAAGTGAATGTCACTGAGCAACCAAAATTCAAAACACAACTGAACCTGAACGTCGACTGCAGCCGACGAAGGGTGTAATTTGGGCGCTAACCATACTTCTTTACCTGTCTGACCAAGAAGGGTAGACAATCCGGCATGTATTTTGGGCGCCAAGAAGTGCAGGTAGGTCGAGTCATAAAATAACTCTTATCTTAATAATTCAATCACCTATATTTGGAAAAACCCAATAGTTTTCTATTTCTTATTTTTTGATATTTTTATACATAATATTTAACAAAATATGAAAATAACCGAGTGCAGTTTTTACTTAAAACATTCTTGAATAAAGATTATCAGGTTTATTTTGATGCACGAGTGTAATTCGGTAGAACAAGAACAAGCTTGAGAAAGTTGTCAAAAAATTTTTGAGCATTTATCAATGTCCGAGGGTTATTCGGATAGAAATTTTTTTGCTAATTATAGTAGGTATTACAACCAAATCGTGACCTATCAACATATTAAATATTTGAAACTTCAAAATGGAAATGAATCAATATGTGTCCATAGCAATGTGAAAATAGCCCATGGTCTGTTATCAGTGTAATGTTGACATGATTGGATTAAATTGTTCATGTGATAAAAAATGAGGACATTTGATTGGTTCAGGGAACTGTCAAAAAATTTTCAGTGTAATTTTGATGCTATTGGTCGATTTGAATTTTTTTCTCATTACGATTGGCTGATAGGATCGTTTAAAAAATTATCAAAGAAATTCCATTGCCGACTATCGCCCCATTTCCACCACACATTCAGTTCTATTTCATACGCATCAAACAAATAATTTTTTTCATAAATGTATTTAATAAATGCACAAACTGAAACTTATGTTGAGATTGGAAGTTCAAACTCTCCAGAAAAAGACATAAGAATATCAAAGAAAAAAACTTATTCCATAAATGTAAAATTGAAGGCGTTTGAGACAAATGTTACATCCAGATTTTCATTTGTGAAATCTGTGTCTTTAATTTGCATACAACCTGTATTTATCATAGTTCCTTTCAATATCTGAGAAACTGATCTGACCTGAGTTGGGATGGGATAATCACATGCAATAAAGCCATAAGGGTCGTATTTATTCTCTTGGTGAATAATAAATTATTACCTGGAAACATTATAAGACTTTTAGGTCATTGTATAATATTATAAATACTTTATTTTTCATTTTTTTCAGGTATAGTGCGGCTCTGCACGGTAAATCCGGAAAGTCTTATGGTTTTATTGCATCTCAAGCCCAAGTCAAGTAAGTTTCTCATCAATTTAAAAAAACTACAATCATGTAATCTATTTTGTATAGTATATTGCATTGAGATTTATTTTCTATTGTGTATAAGTGATGTTCAACCTTACTAATCGATGATGAATAATAATTTTATTATTAAATTTTTTTTTCTTCCGTAGTCGCGAAATTGAAAAAATATATCTCATAAAATTGTTAAAGATGGAACAATATATTATAATTACTGAAATATGATATAATCCTCAAATATCTAGGTGGGTATTCTTCTGAATGAGGATCAAATCCATATAACTCGAACTTGGTGGTCGAATCCGCCGTATTATCGCTGCCTACGGTTTGTTTTAAAAAGTTTATTGGGTATTGAAATGCAATATTACTCATACAACCAGATGTTCATCGAGTATACCAGATTTGTACTCAAAATTAACGAAATATTTTACTATAATTTGATAGTAACTTTTCGAATATAAAATTATGTGCTATAAAATAAAATAATTTCCTCACCCTCCAAACAATTACTATTGAATTGTAAAATATTTTGTTAAGTTTGGGTGCATCTCTGTAATGATAAACATCTGGTTCTTAAGGTATTATTGCATTTCAATAATCAATGTACTTTTTGAAGCAAAATATACCTTATTTCATGGTCCTATTTGGTTACTACATCTAAATCCCTCTAACTAAAGTCTTCATAGTCCATGATAAAAGTGAAATTTGATAAACAAGCACCCAATAGATAATCACTTTGGAATGAATTATAAATATCATTCAAATCATGAATGAGGGATTACGCAGATAGTGCGTTTGATACATCAATGTCAAGGAAACAAATAAAAAATGACCCTTTTGAGGTTAGTACTCAAATTACATATTATTAAGCGGTATCTTGAATTAATATATAATCGACTAGCTACTTGTGGGGAATCAAATTACCGATAGCAATAAGTAATACAAGTAACATTCGTATTGTCAACATTTTACATCATTTAGATTGAGATATGGCAATCCAAAAACTAAGCCTAGCTTGTCAAATTCTACAAAACTAAGACTGCGCCAGATGGAATCTGCACCCAATCAATTACCATCTGTGAAATTTGAATCGAAAGATTTGCACAGGTTTCGATTTTCCGTATCGTTTAGTAAAGCATAGATTTAAGGAATGTGATGGCCATGAAGGGTAAACATTTGAACGTGTCATCCATGTTCACAATATCACATGCACATGGAAAATTTAAATAAGTAGAATAGGAATAAGTATATTATTATTATTTCTACGACCGTGCGTTTTAACCAATTTTCCAGCACGCATTTTAGTTTTGAAAGTGAAAATATGCAAATTTTGACCTTATAAGATAGTTTTTCACTTGGTAAGTTATAACTATTGTTAAAACAGGTGAATAAATATTCACGAAATATATAAAACAAAATTATTTCACTTACAAATAACTTGAAACCGTTGCCGTCACCGTGATCGTCATCTTTATGCGACCTGCAACCGATGCCATCTTCATCGACGTCGTCTACTTACCAGTTAATACCAAATAACTCCACTGGACTGGCAAACTCAAGTAATTTACAGAACGCAAGAAATTGTGTATTTAATATCAATATTTATAATAATTTGTAGTTTTTAGTTAAAGCCCTGTATATGTATGTTGATATGACATAATTTCCTGAAAATGAGTTGATATATTTTTTGCATATACGGTCGTGGAAAAAATAATGTTCCTGAGTGTCTTTCCCGCCCTTGACCGCCTACCCAAACTCCGCACCGCGTCGTTTATGTCAACTGCAGTCGCGTGCGTGAGAGTATAACTATTTTCACTTTAACTGATGTTCGAAATGCCCATCTACGATTAAAGTTTCATTCGCGATTAACCAATACAATTTGGCTGTGCACTTAGTATTCACCTTAGAACATAAAGCAGTAAGGAAGGATCCTTACGCCAAGGACAGTTAACCGGGATGGTTATCCAAAATGGCCGCCGCAGAATAGAATATATCAGTGGCGCCGTACCCAATTTTAATTATGATAAATTAACCCCAATGTTAAAATGTCAAATACCTGTGAATGTTATTGTCACTTTGACATCGATAAAAAAGGTGCATCCTCGAGAAACTGACATTAGATAAAATTAGTGATTGGCAAAACTGTTTCGTTGCAAAAAGAAATTTATCCGATAAGAAAAAGCTCTTGTGTTTTTACTGTTGATAAAACTATTTCTATAAAATGGAATTAATATTTTCAATAACTTGAAATTTAGAAGAATAGAAAATATTGTAAGTAACAAGTGTATTATAAAATGATATAAAAGCTAGAAACTTTCTAAATAATAATGATATGCTGAAAATAAATTTGATATATTTGTTGATAAACTAAAAAATCAAAAATACGCCCATGTCATGTCATATCAAGTCAAGTGAAAATTTAGGTTATCCATGGTTAATGGTTATCCAAAATGGCCGACTTTGTCTCTTTTATTTATTATGGGAGATGTAGCACACGCTCCTTCCTTACTACTTTATGTTCTAAGGTATTCACACAACGCTACAATATTTCACCACTTTTTGACACCTAAGACTTATTAAATTTCTCATTTTTATATACTATCAAAGGTTTGCCCTTCTCGCTACGTATGGCTTTTGCTTCCATGGTACTCAAACATATACTGAGCCTAGAGAAAGGTATGTTTGTGTACCTGAATACTCTATTTTTCAAAATTACTAAATTATATGGTCCCGCTTGCTTATGATATGATAATCCCCCTTTCGGGGATGCTTCAGGTAGTTTTGCGGAATTCGACACAAATAACATGTAGGTATTGGACCAACAACAATCTGGTATTTTTATTTCAAACACAACCATTTCATGTGATTCCTGTTGTTTTGCGAGTGGAAGGATTCTATGAATATATTGAGGAAAATAACATTGCTGACTAAACCCTGTTTCCACCACACATTTGGTGTAATTTGGAGAGTTTCGAGCAGAAAAGCTGACCATTGTAAACTCTTCTATTCAATTCAATTCTTAATTTTGTACGAATTATCTGAACATTCTGCTTTCGTAAAATCTATCAATTTAAGAAGTGGTTGAAACTTCACGCTATTAGTTACGTTTCAATCTATACATCCTTAGGATTAGGTCTTGGATTTAAACAGGTATGGCTTCCAATTAAGAGTTTTCCGTTGATATTTTAAAGCTTGTTATGCATACATAATGGGGGAATTGAGTGAGCAGAATGTCTTATTCTCAACCATAAGCTGAAATTTAACATTTTCTTACAGAAATACTCCTGATAAAAGCTTGAACTTACTTTAGTATTTGATATAAAAACGGAGGGGGAAATGTTGAGAACGAATGGAAAATTAGAGGCGCATGAATCAAATATATTATCCAGATGTTCACTTGTGAGATGTGTGCTGAATAATCACCTTAATTTGGATACACCTTATATGTATTGTATACAGGGTGCGGCAGATAAACGGTCAATTAGATATATCTCGAGAATTAAAGGTATCTGAAACATGGAAATTGGCATGAAGGGGTTTTGAATATTGAGCTATTTAATAAAAATATTGCCGTCACCATTTTACTTCCGGATATACCGGAAGTTGCAGATAACTTTGTAACTTTTAATGGAAGACCCAGTATATTTTTCAATTTTAGGAATATTTACGTTATTCTAAACATTTTTTGTAAATACTTCCCTATACCTATTTTGAACCGTTTTTGAGTTGTAATGTTTTTTATATGAAAATGACACTTTTTTACCATGTACATAGAATTCAATATCCTCTAATGTAATTTGAATAAAACTTCAAATTTCTTAGGAACTATTTACCACATACCGCTTTATCGTTTACACTGTGAAGTTACCTTTTTTATTATACAGGGTGCTGTCAAAATTGAAATAAAAACGGAATCCACAATCTTCGCGTAATTCCTTTCTTCCAAATGGGACACCCTGTATGTGATTTATTTCAGAAGAATACGTTGCCCACTATCGATATGTATTACTATTCCCTATACCTATCTCCTGTAGTTTTCAAATAAATCAGCTTCATACATTTTTGTCACAAAAAATTAATTTTCTTATAGGCTATGTGGTATCAATTTATTGAGTTAAACACTCGCTTAAACATTGAACTATTATACAGATACTATCAAAGATAATAGGCTTGTTAATGCAACAAATGTTCAAAGTGTTGCCTATCAACTTCCAAACATTTATAGACTCTTTCAAGCATGAATTTGAATGAGCTACAAAATATCCCAGGATATCTATTTGTAAATCCTCATTATCGACATGGTTCTGGGGTTATTTCTTTTACTTTTAAACTGACCAAACTGGGAACAGTTGTGTGGCAAACGTTTCACAGTTTTATGATTTGGTCGAGGCTTTTCAGGATATCTCTCAGCAAACACACGGCAAGTTCTGGATACCATTCTGTTATACTCACCGTGAATCATAAATCCTAATTAAATTCAAAAAATCATCATTCGTATATCCTAAATGTGCCATTATTATTTTGTAAAGAAAATTAAAGGCAAACTATTATTATACCTTTCACACAACGGCATACAACAAGGTATTAAACATTAACAATAACTGTCATTCGTCAGAATATTCCATAGGCGACTTGATAAATAAATTTTTTGTGACAAAAATGTATAAAGCTGATTTATTTGAAAACTGCAGGAGATAGGTATAGGGAATAGTGATACATATCGATAGTGGACAACGTATTCTTCTAAAATAAATAATCACATACAGGGTGTCCCATTTGAAGAAAAGGAATTACGCGAAGATTGTGGATTCCGTTTTTATTCCAATTTTGACAGCACCCTGTATAATAACAAAGGTAACTTCACAGTGTAAACGATAAAGCGGTATGTGGTAAATAGTTCCTAAAAAATTTAAACTTTTATTCAAATTATATTAGAGGATATTGAATTTTACGTACATGGTAAAAAAGTGTCATTTTCATATAAAAAACATTACAATTCAAAAACGGTTCAAAATAGGTATAGGGAAGTATTAACAAAAAATGTTCAGAATAATGTAAATATTCCTAAAATTTAAAAATATACAAGGTCTTCCATTAAAAATTACAAAATTATGTGCGACTTCCGGTATAACCGGAAGTAGAATGGTTACGGCAATATTTTCATTGAATAGCTCATTATTCAAAACCCCTTCATGCCAATTTTCATATTCCAGATACCTTTTGTTCTCGAGATATCTCTAATTGACCGTTTATCTGCCGCACCCTGTATATTATTGTATTAATCTTTATTCCGCATAGCGTTAAGAGTGGCGTTGAATTTCAATTGATAATGAATAATAATTATTTGGAATTTGTTTTTTTCCGTATGGTCCAAGACTGGAAGAATCTTGATATGTGAAAGCAGTTGTTATAGAGGAAGCAATATATTATTCTTCCTTAAATACCTCCTACTTCTGTCTCTGGAAGAAAGAAGGGAAAGGTCTGGCTTTGGAAAATACCATTTTGGCCATGAGAATGAAGGGTTGTAATCCTCCGAAGAGGGTAACGGAGATGGAGTGAAAACATCAACTATAATTGGATTCTCGCCGCCTCAAAATCTCTCAAAAATTGGATGAAATTTTGAAATTAAGTTTGTTCCATGTTTTTTCTAAGAATGAATGTTGAATAAATTTTTGAAAAATATTCCCCTTTTCGTTTCGTTTCATTTTATTACAGCATCTGAACATAACATAATAATAATCACTCAATAATCTAGGATCAAATCAAAACACCAAATATTTTGTTATACGAAATGAAATGAAATAAAATCACTATTACGTTACTATTTCAGGTGAGAAAACGAACTAGCAATTGTTAAGTACATAAACAATGAGGATATATTTTCATCTATTTATTCAATTTATACCATTATACTCCAGACATATCTCAGTATTTTTGACCCTATGCCCGATAGTCCAACATTGAACGTCCTATGGCTCAAAAAGTTTGGCCCTTTTTATAATGAAGTTTCAAACGAAAGTTGTGGAGAATAAATTGATATCCATTCATAATATAATGGAAACATTTTATTTATTAATTCAATATTTCAAGAGTTATCGGCCGAAATAAAAGAACCGGTTAATTGAATTGGCCATAAATCGTAGACGGTAAGTTTTACAAAATAGGTACGAAATTTTATTCTTCTCTGTAATGGTGGCAATATTTTTTATCCTGAAGTGCAAAGTTTCAAGATTGGGCCTGGAAACTGGAAGCTGTCAGCATTTCATGTTCTGATATTCAGTAAGGGACACCTAAGCCTTATGAAAAAAAATTGGATCGGAAATTTAGTGCGAGGTTAAACTCTATATTCACTAGCCCAATGAGATTTTAACTGTTGTAATGGTATTTGAAAAGTTTGAACTGATACTCCATCACAATCGTAACAGGCCAAACCTTTTGAATGCTTTTTAATATTTAAAAACATCAATGATTTTGCGAATATTTATTAAATCGAATTCATGGTAAGTCTAAACCACCATAATAATTATTCAGTGCTCTAAACTCAAGTACATAATGTTTTCAGTAATTTTCATTGAATTATATATTTTGTCCACGACTATTTGATAATTTCAACATTTTACGTGGGCTTCTTCAGGTATAATGACGTACATAATTCACCCGTGGATAATAGGTGTGGATAATGAAAAGGTCACATGACATATGATTATATTGAAGAGTATTTATACAAACGACATTATTTATTAAATAAAAATTTTCACCACGGACTCGAACCCACAAAGTCAGAGACCAAAACCACTAAGCTATGAAGACTTTATATATGATAGTATCAAGACGTTGTATAATATGTAGGAGTATATCGTTATGTCAAATCAAAAGTTACGTTTTAAATACTTATATAATTCATTACTAATTGCAAGAATTTCAATTTCAATAAGTATATAATCAAACATTGATATTACTAGAAAGTTTGATATGGAAAGTGAATCAGACAGTGCATTGATGCCTCTTAAATATACAATTTGTTAAATAACATAACAAGTAAATAGGTAAGCTTTATAAATGTAATAAACTATAGTGTTTTAGTTTGGCAAAAGAATTATACCTAAACAAATAAATCATAGTCGTGGACCAAGTATTGTATTCTACTCGCATATAATAGCTATTATATGCTTGTTGAATCTGTAAGATTATGTTTTAATTGGGTACAATATTATAATAAAACTCCGTGATACTGTCTCTAAATTTTACTCGCTTCGGTAATATGGTTATCTCTAGACTAAACATTTTTAACCATCCAAATCCCAAACAGCCCTCTTCACCCTTCACCTCGGTCGTATATATTTTATGAGGACAATGAAAAAAATCGGATAACTAACATCGTATGTATTCGAAATTATATTCCATTTCAGTCTCGCAAAATAAAATATAACAAATCATATACTATCACTGTCCATTTAAATCAAGTATTTCCCGTACCTGAAGTTATTGGTTTTTGAAATATTTTTATGTGTAAAGTGGTAATAATAAGGTGAGCATGTAAAAGTATGGTCGACGTAATTCTTTTAATGCAGCTACCTAATCGTATGTCCCCTTTAAGTAATGTTGCGGAGCTAAACTCTGAAAGGTATTAATATTATTTCTGTCTACTCACCAAACTATATTTTATTTCATGTAATTGATCAAAGGGCTTCCGGTTTAAACGGGATACCAGACGTAAACTGAGCCCTTTTTGTATTCCATTCGATGTTTTATGGATAACGAACACTACGCACTTTCTTGATGTTACACTACCGACTAAAGTGTAAACAATCGGCTGTAAAATAACCCTTCCCAAATATAGTTATAGTTCAGTTAAAGAATAAAAAAATAATATATTATTCGAAATGAGACTAGATATGAGGTAGTGTTAATTGTCTGGTATTATGTCCCAGATGTTCCTAAATATTGAAAGGAAATATTGTTTAAAGTTTGTTCCATACATTACGTATCTTAAAAAGTATGATAGCGCTCCGTAATTACGGGTTAAAAATAATCGTTAGACGGTGAATACATTTATTTGATAATTGAAAATTATGAAGAACATTTCAACCATTATTAGTTGAAATTATAATATTAAATGAATTTATCGTCGAATAAACATTATACATTAAAATACTGACTGGACTATGACAGTATTTATCCATAATAGGCACAGGTGGTGCCCGTGAAGGGACAACTCCTTAGAAAAAAAATCGTATTGTTTCGTCAAAGATTACAGAATAATTTATTCTGTAATCTTTGGTATCGTGTTATAGTCAAACAAAAAGCCGGCAACTTCAATTTCGCACAATATCACTTACGGCAACTATACCTATATCAAATGTTAGTTTGAGAGTTCCACAAAAAACCACACTTTTGGGATATTAGGATCACGCGCTTTGTTTCCTTTACTCCATGCTGTCTTGAAATGAATATAATTCAGGTCCTAATTGAAGCTACTACATGCTACTATTACTTACCTAAATGGTACCTATCATATCTTAAAAACTAATAGCCTAGGGTATAAGAAATGCCTGATAGAAATATAATTACAGTACTATTCGACAACGATATAAAATACAGGGTGATTCATTTAAAATGACCGAGAAAATAATGTAGGTACTAAAGTTTTAACCCACTATGTATATAACCCAACAAATATTTTCGAAATCATTGTTGTTTCCAAGTCATTGGAAATATTTATCATTCTTCTATTCTTCTACTTCTATCCAATTATACAGGGCGTTGAACTCCTCACGACCTTGACGATTATAATTTTTTAGATACGTTGCATAACATATTACAAACTTACATTCTTGTGATAGGAAAGTAAAGCAGATTTTAGTATTCCAAAGTGAAATATGAATAGTGAACACCCTGTAACGTTGTTAATAATTTTCGAATATAAAGCACAAATGTGTCTACAATTTATATACTTAATCAACTGTTTTCAGTATTGTTTATAAGTTTTATCACACTAATTAATCACCCTGTATATGCATCTGCGAGACTTATCCTCAAATCTGACGACTTAGCAGTGCCATACTGCGCAAGCTCAACAATGTACCTGAACGAATTCAATTTGGGTTACTGTTTGTTTATAACATTCTTCTGGTGTACCATACTACCCTCTATAAACAATAAAATCAAAGTAGGATTCAACTCTCCCAGGGCAGTGAAAGACGGCGGGGAACACCTAAGGAGTTCCAAATCCTGGTGAAACTCGGGTGATTTTTAGACAGTTTTAATGAATAATTTCGGAAAATATCGTAAGTCACAAGATATGATAATTTAGACACGGGACCTGGAGGCTATAGACCCTTCAAGCATCTAGCTTAATCCGGCTCTAAATGGAATAATGAAGAATGAAACCAAAGTCTGGATAAATCCATTTTTGGTTAAGTATTAACCACGAAATCAATATAAATAAAAAAATAAAAAAATATCTTTAATTAAAATCATTCATAGCCTTGCTTTCAGAAATGTATATAGCTATAAATGAAAAAAAAAACATCATAAATACCTATTGTATTCACAGAAACATCAGTAGAGACATCACTTTCAACGTCAATTGGAAAAAAATCTTCCGTTTGAACACAAACATCTTGATATCTCATATCATCTGAAAAATGAAGATGCTGGTGATACCTAAGCTCCATATCTATATCATGTAGAACACACGATCGTAATTAAATACATACCTTTGGGTAGCAATGTGATAAAATCTGTTTGAACTGCAACTTCCTTAGAAATTGTACTATCAGCTGAAATATTTGCATTATGTAAAAAACCTTTCTTGAGTATGAAAGATACAATAGTTGTGAGAATTGTGTGGGTACCAGTGATGATGGAAACTTACTCGTTTTTTGTAAATACAAAGACGGAACTGCATTATATAACAGATGTGTTCTGCTATTATTGATCATGTACTTTTCTTTGGAAAAGTGTCTAATACAGACTCTTAATTTTTTGTTGCATTGTTTTGCTTCCAATTTGGCATATCTGTGAGAATCAACAAAGTCTAAAGCCTTCTTCCAGCGTTGACATCTGGGAATATAAAGAGTAATATTTCATTTTTAATCGTAATAACATCTACTACACTGCATTTTATAACAACATTACTAAAATCATTTCCTAAATAATATTGTAAGCTTTACCTTGTTTCATCTCTGGGGAATCTGAAGAAAGATATTTGTGTCCCATTCCTACTCCTACAACCGTCCACACAACACAGTCGTGGCATTTTATTTTTGATAAATATCTCGTAATTATAGTTAAATATTCCACAGCAGAGACCGTGCAGCCTGTATACCGACTTCGTTAGTACGTTCAAACTACAATATACTCACAATATTATGTCTAACGCTCGGTTGGAACTGATGGAACTTAAAAATCCCGAAACGGAGAAGCATCGGAGACCGAGAAACAGAATAATCGGAGACCGAGTGAGATAAACATGGCGCTGGGAGGAGCTTGGAGTGAACCCAAGTGAACCTACTATTCATTGTAGGTATGTCGTGAATATGTATACGGTTGCCATACTTGTTATTAGGCCAAGAAGTAGAACATGCAAATATGGGAATTTTCGACAAACATTCTTGTGAAAAACGCATGGAAAAGACGTTACTTAGTATAATTTTTTTGGATACCTACGCCAATGTTTTTCAATAATTTATTATAATCATTTAAAATGAAAAAAACGTTCTTTTTCAAGTTCTTTCCATATAACGTGAAAATTACTTGATCAATCTCAATGGTATGTATAGAAAAACTGTAGATAATTGAAATACGAACAAATTGAGGGCTCAAGTGACTGGATCGGATTATCAGGAACCCAGTAAATTCGGAAAAAAAGAAAAATCAGTAATATCTTTCCAAATTTCACTTTACCCTACTAATACTACTCATTTGTTTTGACAAAACTGTCACATTCTTTGGTATGTCGTGTACAGGGTTATTCATTATAAATTACCCACCCCCTATCACCGTTATTATTACTTTTAGAAAAGAAAGTCTTGGATAAAAGTTGTTTGGTTACAGCTGAATTTTCTCAATATTTTATCAAAAGTTCAGTGGCGTGCGTAGTTAAGGGGATACAAAAAGTAATAAATATTTTTCAAATGGTACACACTGTATATTTTCACATTTTTGGAATGGACTTTTTTTTCTGATTTCAAAAATATATAATATGTTACCCCTACCTCGTACCGTTTTTCAGTTATGAAATGTTGAAAATCTGAGTTTTAGTAATTACTGTAAATATGAAAAAGATAATTCATCAAAGTTAGCTATGAAAATGACAACAAATATGTTTGATAATTGACATTTTGCATATAAAGAAATTATAATTGTCATTTTCATACCTTACTTTGATAAATTATCTTTTTCATATTTACAGTAATTACTAAAACGGTACGAGGTAGGGGTAACATATTATATATTTTTGAAATCAGAAAAAAAAGTGCATTCCAAAAATGTGAAAATATACAGAGTGTACCTTTCAAAAAATAGCTATTACTTTTTCTATCCCCTTAAATACGCACGCTACTGAACTTTTGATAGAATATTAAGAAAATTCAGCTGTAACCAAACAACTTTTATCTAAGACTTTTTTTCTAAAAGTAATAATAACGATGATAGGGGGTGGGTCATTTATAATGAATAACCCTGTACAACGTCAGATTTTAAATTAAAGTTGGAGCATTTTTAGTAAAAGTTTGTGTAGTTGGTGTCAAGATTTTATACTCTCTTGATACTTTCAATGGAGCTGTTACAGGGAGTTATGTATTTCAGTTTTCATAGAAAATGTTAAGCATCTAAGAGTTATTAAATGTATAATCGGGTTCTAGAAATTGGTATTTTGAAAGGTTTAGGTATTTGATCAAGTTGTATCCAGTAATCCATTAACAAGTTTCGAACCAATATCCATAGACTTTGAAACCGTCAAATAATTTTGCGGATTTTTGCGCGTAGCAGAAAATAGTGCTTAATTTTAGATAAGTACACATGTCATATATAGTCATATCTTATCACTATTCCTATAGCAGAGGAAACAAGATAGTGGAGTAAGCCAGTTTTGGCGCCCAAAAAGGATGTAAAATCAAATTTCACTTTATATTTTTTTTTATATACAGGATACATGATATATAAAGGAGGGAGGAGTTCAACAAACGTGACATTAAGGGTAGATCGAAAACTGCAATAGATACGGGGCTATAGTTATATTTCGCCATCTGGAGAAAGTAATGAAACCTAATCATGTTTAAATTAGTACACACATTTGCAAATTTTTACCATAAAGCAATAACAACTTTCTTTTAGTTTAGCGGTGCCGACCAGTATACCTGATATAACAATAGACGACCCTTTTCTGAACGCCCAGAAACTGCTAAATAATCGTTGTCTAAGCGTGGTTCTGGGCTTATGTAAAGGGATAAAGTTAAACTACATTTTTAAGTAGTTATATGTTAATTGACAAATCACTTCTCTGGCATAATCAAACCAACAGATTTCCGCTATTTTAGTTATTAACAGAGACATTAAATTAACCTGAGTATTGCAGGAAGTTTTAAATATTTTAAACAAAAAAATGATGGCATATTCCAGATCTAAAATGGAAAGATATTATTGGTACGGTATGGTGAGAAACCGACTTACTATGACCTGTCCCTCACAGGTATGAGGGAATGCGTCCCCTTTGTGTCAGACCCCCTTCTCTGTCGACTACGGAACATTTATAAAACATCGAAACATCTGCCTTGCCGGTACCAGCTCAATAGAAATATTGAGTCTGTATCATCACAATCATCAGTATACGTGGATCGTTCCACATTGTCGTTTACATTATTTATAGAATGATTGTTTATATTGCAGAAAACTTTTTATTCGTGCAGTTCAGCTGTGGTATGGGGATGAACAAAAAGGTTGGGCAATTGGGGTAAATGAAAAGGATGTCAAAAATATTGTGGATGCAGGAAGGATGTATTGAGGTGCTGTGTTATCTGCACGATTTGTTAAGGTATCTGTAGTAGCTTTTATCACCATATAGCGTCGATGGAGAAAAAAAGGGGGCTATTATCGAGCAAACATAATAATATGAACAAATCGAGAACGAAGAGGATTGCGATTGAACTGATACCCTCATCGTGGATGATGAAATTTCGACCTGTGACGTTTCGATTGGTACCACAGACAATGAGTTTGCAGCCCCTGGCGGTCTATTCTTAAACAGTGACATTTTTTGTCTTATGCGAGAATGTACTTGCGGTATTCATCTTCAAATTTTGACCGTATATTTTTTTTGATATTACGAATAAGTGGCAAATGAGTTATTCAAAAATAAAATTATTTAGTTTTTTCACTGGTTAACAGGAAAAAAAATTGAGGCAAAAATGCACTGGAATTAAGCAGTTTATAATGCAGATAAGTAACTGGTTCAAATGTAAAGTTCTCGATAATTTTTGTTTGTTATTCCATGTTTCTGCTTGTTCATGACAGATGAATAATAGTAGGTTGACACTATTTTGACATCTATCGCTGTCGTTTATTTGTTAAAGTTGATGAAAGAATAAAGTTTAGGGCTACAAATTATTCTTATATGTAGAACTTACTAATTAATTCATTGAATTGAATACTTAATTTGGGATCTCATTCTTACCCAACTACACTGCACTGTCAGGCAAATTTATCACTTTTAAATATATTTGTTTGGTAATAGTATCAGGGTTCTATTGTCCTCACTACTTGTGGTTCAGTATACAGGAAGAATCTAGCGGAAACTGCTAACTGGACACTTATTCACATGATGGAGCGCTTACAATTCTGATTAATTCTTTGAATCACCCTGATATGTTTCATACACGTTTTTGAATTTATAATGAGCTCTTCAACTATCAATATGATAAAAATACACTATACTCTGTTGAATTTTGTTAAATACGGTGCAATTAGGATTAACCATCTCCCATGCATAAACAAGAATCCATTCTTAGTTGAGCACCCTATTAAGAATTATACAATCTGGCATGCGGCAAAAAATGTCACTGTTTGAGAATAGACCCCCTGGAATATACTTAATTCCAGTAAATTTAATTGCATGTGGATGTGGCCTATTGGGAACGCCACATTAACAAAAAACGTTACGCTCATTTTTTTCCTCAGGATGGCGTGGAAATGAGAACTTTGACCAAAGCAGGTGTTGAAGTACACTTTGCGGCGCTCGTACACCTATAAACTATTGACTCCATGGAAAAAAGATGGAAACGTGAAATGTCCCTAGTTTCGTTTTGTATATAACCATTTTTAGCGTGGAATAAGTCGGAAAGGAGGTATTGCCAAGAAATTGCTTTGAGGTGCCATTTTCCCAAAATGGCGTCGCGAGCGGCAAATGTACGAGGTGACAGCGTCAAAATTTGCTAAGGACACATGAAAATCTATGCAATTGCCAATTTTCAAGACTCCCGGTTTAATTTACTGCAAACAACTCCTCTCCCACTACCCCAGACTCCTCCTTGGGTCATTACCAAACCTCAGCTCAACACATCACTCACACTATACGACAAACACATATCACCAAGGGAACTCATAATGAAAGCTTTCAATAACATCATACTAAAAAATAAATTCGATCTAGTTCTATATACTGATGCCTCAAAAAATGAGACAGGAGTAGGCTGCTCTGTTACAACGTCCCATTCTCATATTCATTCCTCCCTTATCCCTCTTTTATGCAGCGTTCATACTGGCGAATTATTTAGCATACTTCAAGCCCTTAAGCACATCACTTCAACAAATAAGCATGTAGCTATATGCACAGACTCACTAGCCTCAATCCAGACTATCCAAAATATATTTACCCAACACCCAATTGCCCAAAACATCCAAGATACATACCACCAACTTAACACTTCCCAAAATATATCAGTTACTATAATTTGGCTACCATCACACATTGGTATAGCAGGCAATGAACTCGCAGATCATTACGCTAAAATTGCCTCAACATCCACTGAAATTACTGACAATATCCAAATATGTAACGACTTGAAGGCCCACATCAAAACACGAACGAAAATTATATGGCAACAGCACTGGGATACAAACCGTTCATTTTTACACGAAATACAACCGTCAATCAATATCCCTCTTCCTGCTCCTACAGTACTTTCAAGGCGAGATCTAGTCATAATAAGAAGACTACGCATCGGACATTCGAAGTTAACGCATGGATACCTAATGACATCCAGCAACCGAACCTTTTGTCAAGTCTGTCAAACGCATTTGACAATAAGACACATTTTGTCTGATTGTCACCAATTCTCAGCCAGGAGACAACATTATCACCTCTCATCAAGCCTACGATATATGCTAAATAATCCTGAGCAAATTAACAACATACTACAATTTCTCAAAGATGTGCAGCTTTACAGCAAAATTTAATGAAAACTTCATATATATTTAATCTTATTGTACTTCATTTAGCAATGTAATCGTTTTTGTGCAAGTGGCCATAGTAGCCGAGCACGTTAATTTTTAATAAAAAAAAAAAAAAAAAAAAAAAAAAGACTCCCGGTAAAGTTTATAGGTAACCACTATGTTTCGAATCAAATGACTATATTGGTCGTATTCGCATATGTGAATAGAATATAAAATGTTAATAATTCGTTTTTTGTTTAAATACGGAGTTAATCGAACAATAGTTATCACCAACCCAGAATATTACCATCCAATTCAATCAATTATTGCACATTGCACAGTGTACGTTATCTACAGTATATTGTAATATTACTCACCTTCAATTTCCAAAGAAACTGAAATGTTATTCCATATCCTATCTTTATATTCAGCATTTCTATACTTTTCACTGGTTTGATCGTAGAGTACTGGATATTTTCGAACTTCTTCAATTAACCTTTCAACGTCGACCATACCTACAGCTCTAAATACCGACTGTCAACTGCCGATACACCGAGCCCGCACCGTGAATATTTTCAATGCTTTCGGTCCTGTCTCGGCACGGTTACAGTCCGGTCACTCCTTTGTTCGTCGGAAAACGCCGGCATTTTTGCGGGGAGTCGTAAATCATGTGCGACACCTGTTTTTGCTAGTCATTTGGTAGTATACGGGGTGACGGACGGTGAATTCATTTGTGAAGGAACTTACCGGGTGCAATTAGAAAATATGTTGACTTCATTCTTGTTTTGAAAAATATTGGCCATTTACATAAATTATATGTCAAAAATAGCTACCATTATTGCTAAGTAACTTTTTAGAAATTTTGTTTCAACCGAGGAATGGAATGAAAAAAATCATGAACATAGACTTCAATAACGTATATCCGAGCATATATTTTCAGAAAAAACATATGAAATATATAGGATTATTATACACAAGAAGCTTTGATCTTACCTTCCATCAATTCCTGCCGAAAGTTGGTTTGAGCTGAGGTATCTTGTTTTGAATTCGGTGTGTTCAGGCTCTCTTCCTCCCTACTATCAGATGTTGAAGCTGGAAATGATGTATTTTCAATAACATACTCTAATTAATTTATAAATAATAATGTAATTGTACGGTACGTTTATTTTTGTGTTGAAAATGAAATTTACCTTTCAAATGTGATGTGTCTGTTGGGGTCTGTTGATCAATGAATACTTTCGCAGGGGCCTCCTCATTTGTTTGCCTATCGTGTGCGTCGTCTGAAAAATGACAATATTTCAACATTAACTGAGTATTACATCCTGATCGACATTATTTTAAGATATTGTGCTTGATCGAATAGGGAAAAAAATAAGTCAATAAAATTGATTACGGCTGTTTATATAGGTAATTTCTTTGAAGCTGGAATTGCTGAAATTTCAATTTCAATGGAAATGCCGGAGGCATAATCACAATATCTAGAACTAATTCTGATCAAATTGCTGGGTCATTCCGTATGTATTGACCCATATGCTAGCGGAGTTATCTATGGAAATATGAAAATTTTATAAATATGGAAGTTCTAGATATAATAATACTAATAATAATAAATGACTTTATTGCTGTGTTATAAAAATACAACACATGCAAAGGCGACGTTCGCTCTTAGATGATGTTCTCATACGAGAAGCACCAGCTAAGTGGCGCTCTTCCACGCAACCGCAAAACTAAAGATTCAATATTCTTTACTTACAATAATTTCTTACATGCTCAAATAACAAAGGTTAAGTAACCTAATTTTGTAAATATTAAAATGAACAAGGCCAGTTTTATCTGATTAGCTTATAATTTTAATGTTATGCTATTATTGAGTAGAGACTTCTTAAGATTAAGTTTAAATTGAGAAATGGGTACCGTTTTGTAGACTTCGGGGATCATGTTGTACAGAATAGCAATGTTATATGAGAAGCTAGATCGAAATAACGTGGTTTTATGTTTCGGCATACTAATTTTATTTTTAAATCTCACATTTACATTGTGTACTTCTGATCTCTTTTTAATTTGTTTCTATAGGTAATAAGGTGTTTGGGTTAACATAATTTTGTGAAATAGTACTGAACCATGAAGAATACGTCTATTTTTTATATTCAGCCAGCCAAGGTCTGCAAGATGCCTGGAGGTTGGATTTCGACGTCTGATGCCGCAAATAAAACGAACACACATATTTTGAATTCGCTGTAATCGATTTTAACCTAGTTGTGTAAGTGCCGGTCCATATATCACATCACAATAGTTGAACTGCGAGAGTACCAGGCTATCACAGAGCATAATTCTGGTCGTTTTATTAAATAATTGTCTGTGAGAAAATAGGAGTTTCAAATTGCAAAATGCTTTCTGAATTATTGATGAAATATGGATAAAATTAAACTATCGTTATTAATTCTCAAGTGTATTTTACTTTTGATTCTATTTTTCTCATTTCTACGACCAAATAGCATGACTTTCGATTTTGAAGAATTTACACTTGAGCAGAATTTAGTTGAAATCTCTATTATAGTTTCAAGTTCTTTGTTAATTTTTAAACAAGCGTCTTCAACTTCTGGTTCATTAAAATCCATATACAACTGCGTGTCGTCCGCGTAATAGTGTGCCTTCATAAATTTCAGGTAACTTGGAAATTGGGATGTGTATAGGGAAAATAGCAAGGGACCTAAGATGGATCCTTGCGGAACCCCACGTGTGAGGTACATTTTCCTTGACAATTTTTTATTTAGAAATACTCTTTGAGATCTTTGATCTAAGTAGGACTGCAACATTTTTTGCGCTTGTTTATCAAAACACATATAATTACATAATGACAAAGGCAAAGAGTGATTAATTTTATCGAATGCCTTAGAGTAATCTTATAAGATTAAGATGCAAAGTTTGTTGGAATCGATATATTCATCTGAAATTTCCAAAAATCTTATCAAAAAAAGCAAAAGACTATCGGAATGTTGATATTTTTCCAAAAGTTGCATTTTTTTCAATGGAACGCCCTGTATATTATCATATATTATGAAAGAGCTCATTTTCATGATTTCAAAAATATATAGTTTGATACCTTTCTGATAAGTCGTTCAGGAGATATTTATATAAGTATGTTTAAAAAATAAAATTCACATGCCTGTTGCTATGGAAAAAATGATAGAATCGTGATTATATAGATTGAATCAATAGGAATGAAGCTCAAATAACTATGTTTTCTAGATATTACTCCAAATATTCAATAAATGTGTACAACTTCATCCATGGCAACCGGGATTTAAATACTAATTTTTACACATATTTAAACTTAAATAGGCATCCACTGAACGACTCATCAGAAAGGTATCAAGGCATAGGTATATTTTTGAATTCAGGAAAATATGCTCTTTCATAATATATAATAATATATAAGGTATTTCATTGAGAATAATGCTACTTTTGTAAAACTATTGACATTCCGATAGTCTTTTTTTTATAGGATTTTTGAAAAGTTCAGATGAATATCTAAAACTTTCATAGGAACAAAATTTTCATACCTTCATTGATAACGCCGCTAGCATATGGGTCAATATAAACGGAATGAGCCTGTATGTATCTTACCTTGACCTTCTAAAAGTGCCTTTGTTGGAACAGCAGTATTCAATAAACGTTTTCTGGACGAAGTATATGAGTTTTCATCAAAATGAATGCTACATATGACTAAACTCCCATAAGCTTTTTCAGGTGTAATGTTTGTATACTTATGTTCTCCAGCAAATCCAAGAACGTCTTTCCAGTGCTGCAATCTTAAAATAACGCTATTTCAATTTCGCATTGTTTTGTTTATTTTTTTTTACTATATTATTATCAACTCATGGAGGTGCGTAATTATATAATTAATAATATTCAATATTTCTAGATTTGTTCCAAATTATGTACCAGCTACTGGAATTTCCAAGTCAATAACTCACCTTTCAGGATCCTTAGGAAGACGAAAAAATGATAATTGTTTATGAATTGCAGTATTGTTCCTACACGAATCCACGCAACAATAATTTCCATAAGAAGGCATCGCACACAATCGAAAACACTGCAGATAACGTTCGCACAAATTAAAATTCAGAATCACTCTCTTGGGCGCACCCGATACAACGCTCTGCTACACCAACGTGTAACTGAAACAGAACATAAAAAATCAATAAATCCTACATCAGATGTGGGTTTTGCCGGTGAGACGGTGGGTGTCGGCAGGAGGGGGATTCTCGCGTCGTCGTGAGAGTGGCCGGACTTATTGGAATATATAGACTTTGGTAATAATAAGGTAAGCATGTAATAGTATAGTCGACGTAATTCTTTTAATGCAGCTACCTAATCGTATGTCTCCTTTAAGTTATGTTGCGGAGCTAAGCTCTGAAAGGTATTAATATTATTTTTGTTTACTTACCAAACTATATTTAATTCCATGTAATTGATAAAACGGCTTCAGGCTTAAACGGGATACCAGACGTAAACTAAGCCCTTTTTGTATCCCATTCGATTTTTGATGGAAAACGAACACTACGCACTTTCTTGATGTTACACTACCGACTAAAGTGTAAACAATCGGCTGTAAAATAACTCTTCCCAAATATAGTTATAGTTCAGTCAAAGAAGAAAAAAATAATATATCATTTGAAATGAGACTAGATATAATGTAGTGTTAATTGTCTGGTATTATGTTTGAGATGTTTTCAAATATTGAAAGGATAATATTGTTTAAAGTTTGTTCCATACATTACGGATCTTAAAAAGTATGATAGCGCTCCATAATTGCGGGTAAAAAATATTCGTTAGACGGTGAATACATTTATTTGATAATTGAATATTATTAAGAAAATTTCAACCATTATTAGTTGAAATTATAATATGAAATGCATTTATCGTCGAATAAACATTATAAATTGAAATAATAGGTCTGTTCGCAGAGCAGTCACAAACGGTTGGAAACTGGACGACTCATGCGCAGTGAATAAAAATCGTCCAGAAGAAGACTCTGCGCATGAGTCGTCCAGTTTCCAACCGTTTGTGACTGCTCTACGAACAGACCTATTGACTGGACTATGACAGTATTTATACACAATAGGCACAGGTGGTAACCGCGAGGGGACTGCTCCTTCAAAGGAAAATCGTATTGTTTCGTCAAAGATTACAGAATAATTTATTCTGTAATCTTTGGCATCGTGTTAGAGTCAAACAAAAAGCCGGCAACTTCAATTTCGCACAATATCACATATCACCTATATCAAATGTTAGTTTGAGAGTTCCACAAAAAAACTACACTTTTGGGATATTAGGATCACGCGCTTTGTTTCCTTCACTCCATGCTGTCTTGAAATGAATATAATTCAGGTCCTAATGGAAGCTACTACATGCTACTATTACTCACCTGAATGGTACCTATCATATCTTAAAAACTAATAGCCATGGGTATAAGAAATGCCTGATAGAAATATAATTACAGTACTATTCGACAACGATATAAAATACAGGGTGATTCATTTAAAATGAGCGAGAAAATAATGTAGGTACTGAAGTTTTAACCCACCATGTATATAATCCAACAAATATTTTCGAAATCATTGTTGTTTTCAAGTCATTGGAAATATTTATCATTCTTTTACTTCTATCCAATTATACAGGGCGTTGAACTCCTCACGACCTTGATGATTATAATTCTTTAGATACGTTGCATAACATATTACAAACTTACATTTTTGTGATAGGGAACTAAAGTGAAATATGAATATGAATAGTGAACATCCTGTAACATTGTTAATAATTTTGGAATATAAAGCACAAATGTGTCTACAATTCATATACTTAATCAACTTTTTTCAGTATTGTTCATAAGTTTTATCACACTAATTAATCACCCTGTAAATGCATCTTCGAGACTTATCCTCAAATCTGACGACTTAGCAGTGCCATACTGCGCAAGCTCAACAATGCACCTGCACGAATTCAATTTGGGTTATTGTTTGTTTATAACATTTTTCTGGTGTACCATACTACCCTTTATAAACAATAAAATCAAAATAGGATTCAACTTTCCCAGGGCAGTGAAAGACGGCGGGGAACACTTAAGGAGTTCCAAATCCTGGTGAAACTCGGGTGATTTTTAGACAGTTTTAATAAATAATTTCGGAAAATATTGTATGTCACAAGATATGATAATCTAGACACGGAACCTGGAGGCTATAGACCCTTCAAGCATCTAGCTTAATCCGGCTCTAAATGGAATAATAAAGAATGAAACCAAAGTCTGGATAAATCCATTTTTGGATAAGTATTAATCTGGTCACAAAATTTTCTTTTTTACGATTTGACTCGTGTCCTCTGAGCCGGTTGTATCCAGCATCCTGTAACAAGTTTTGAAATAACTTTTATCTACAATTGTCATGTAACGGGTACGATTTGACACTATTTTCAGTGTCGTAATGACGTATATTACCGCACTAGTGCGTTTTTTATCACCTTACCGCTCTAGTGCGATAATAGGTATCTAGAAACATATTGATACCAGAACTAAATATTTAATATAACACTGGAGGCTGAATTTTCAATTTCCGAGAGGGGATCTACGCTTGAACTCATTTTTATAGATTTTTGTTCATTCAACTTTGAAAATTTGATGACAAAACTAATTTATTTTATTTCCACAGCCTTGTTTTTCTTTGTTGCTATGGTCACAAAATATGATACACAGTACCTTATGTTGAAGTGACACTACTTCAATTTTAAATTAACAAATGACAAATGACAATCTAAGTTAACACAGAACTCAAGCCATCCAACATGAGTATAAAAGTGACATCATAAAATTTTGTGTAAATGTAAATATTAAAGAACCCATTTAAATTTGCAAAAATTGTTGTAAATAAAGTAATTCGGCAATGTCCCAAAACAAATATGTGAATTTCCTGAATAAAATTGTGAATAAATAAATTTGATATTCAGGTCTAATGAGAACCCATCAAGTTATAAGATGCTGTAAAAGATAAAGGGTCTAATGAGAACTCATTACTAAATCTAATTCAAAATAGAAAATTTACACATAGGTCAAGAGAGATTCCAAAAGCAAATAATTAATTTAAAAACTATAAAATGCTTGTGTGAATCAATGGAAGTAATTATCTGAGAATAATTCCAAATAACAAATTCTAATAAACATTGTAGTCTGGTAGTCTCCAAGAACAAATCATCTCAACAGAGAAAACGGATTTGATTAAAGTCTAATGAGAACTCAGTATTCAAATCTAATTCCAAAAACAAATAAGATTATGGGTCTAATGAGAACCCGTTACCAAATCTAATTCAAATTAGATAACCAATCAATAGTCAAAGGAAACTTCAAACACAATAACCATTCAAATAATGAAGTATGTAAATACAAATTACAGAAATTATAAAAAACAAAAATATATTTAAATCTAAAAAAACAATTTTATTAAGTAACTAATAGTCAAATTACATATCAAATAATATCCCAAAAACCAATGTGAGTCATTTTCATTGAGAAAGATCTGATTTAGAGTTTAATGAGAACCCATATGGTTTTAAATGAAACTAACTGTTTTTAAATGACTCCACAATATATTTGTGAAAATGAGAACCCATTACTCAAATCAACTACTTCCAGTAAAAGATTAAGGGTTTAATGAGAACCCATTACTACTACTAAATGTGCAGGCGAGCCTTGTCCTGGACAATTTAGGCCAGGGTTCCGGCACTGAGGCCACTGGCGTGCCCATTGTGCATTCCTGCTACCTAGACATCCATGAAGCCGAGCCCTTCAATAAAGGCCACAACCTTTTTCAATGGATGTCGGCTTGTGTCTCCAGGGGCCATAACAGGGACTCTGAAAATTCACCTGCGTAGTACAGCCCAGTGTGGACACTCTAAGAGAACATGGACTGACGTTTCGTCAGTCATGCCGCAACCCCTACATAGGGAACTTTCCTCCACTCATACAGCAGTGCCCTGTTAGGAGTCCTGCTATCTTCCTTAGCCTACTCCTTGGTAGTTCAGTAGCTGCCCTGGCGTGTCCATCAGTCCATCCCTTCAGTAGAAGTTTGGATTGTCTAGGACCCTGCAGAACATTCCAATGAGCGAGGTGTTGATTCTTCAGCCACTTCTTCGTCTCCTTGCATATTTTTTGTTCTGTTAGGCCCAGGGTCGGGCCCGGGCCTCAGAAAGGAGCTGCCGCCCCTTCCGCAGCCAGTGCATCCGCCATCTCGTTGCCTTCAAAACCAGAGTGGGCTGGAATCCATTCTCGCCGCACCACGTTCCCCCTTGCAAGATTAGCAAGTCGTTCTCGACATTCGGTAGCAAGTCCTGAGTTGCTGGTGTACCCACTCAGGGATTTAATTGCTGCCTGACTGTCGGAGTATATGGTTATGCGTCGATCCACATAATCTCTGTCTAGGTTTATCTGCGCACATTCCAAGATAGCATATATATCGGCCTGATATGCAGATACACCATCACCCAATGGCACACAAACTTGTGTTCTTGGGTTTCTGGAGTAAATTCCAGCCCCTGCTCTATCATCGGAGCATGATCCATCTGTGTACCAGACGGTCCCATTAGGCTGTGTATTCCTCTATTTTTCCCAGGACTCTCTATCCCGGATCATGGCCCTGTATGGGAAAGCGAATAAGTACTTACGCAGGCATTCATCAGCCACTCGAGCCAGAGTTAGAATATCTTCCAGGAGCCGGAGCTTCTTGACGTGCCTGCACTCTTCCCCTCTTCTCACGTATCCCAGCCGTTTCAAGCGCAGGAAAGCCCTCCCCGCCTCAGCCTTGATCACATGGTGGAGAGGCCGAAGACCAAGGATCACTTCCATCGCAACAGTTGGTGTAGTCCTCATGCAGCCAGTTGCCCCCAAACTGACCACCTTTTGAAGACTTGCTAGTTGCGATCTAGCCGTGACCAAGGTTACTCTCGGCCACCAGACCAGAGCCGACTATTAGTTACTTAATAAAATTTTTCTTCAAATTCGAATATATTTTTGTTTTTTATAATTTCTGTTATTTGTTTTTACATACTTTATTATTTGAATGGTTATTGTGTTTGGAGTTTCCTTTGACTATTGATTGGTTATCTAATTTGAATTAGATTTGGTAACGGGTTCTCATTAGACCCATAATCTTCTTTGTTTTTGGGATTAGATTTGAATATTGAGTTCTCATTAGACTTTAATCAAATCCGTTTTCTCTGTTAAGATGATTTGTTTTTTGTTATTGGAGACTACCAGACTACAATGTTTATTAAAATTTGTTGTTTGGAATTATTCTCAGATAATTACTTCCATTGATTTACACAAGCATTTTATAGTTTTCAAAATAATTATTTGGTTTTGGAATGTCTCTTGGCCTATGTGTAAATTTTCTATTTTGTATTAGATTCAGTAATGGGTTCTCATTAGACCCTTAATCTTTTTCAGTATCTTATAAGTTGATGGGTTCTCATTAGATCTTAATATCAAATTTATTTATTTACAATTTTACTCAGGAAATTTACATATTTGTTTTGGGACATTGCCGAATTACTTTATTTACAAAAATTTTCGCAAATTTAAATGGGTTCTTCAATATTTACATTTACACAAAATTTTATAATGTCATTTTTATACTCATGTTGAATGGCTTGAGTTCTGTGTCACTCAGATTGTTATTTGTCATTTGTTAATTTAAAATTGAAGTAGTGTCACTTCAACTTCCGTTATACCTATTCGGTGGTTATACTAACACGTGTTCCTGTATTATTTGTAGACAAAAAAAAAATTTAACTAAAAATGTTTAAAATTTAAAGACAGTTTACCCCAACCAGGGGATTATTTTAAATAAATGTTATTCCAAGATATTTTATTTTGTGACGTTAATGTGTTGTCGAAAAGTTTCTTGTACCAGATATCTGACGAGTACGTAATTCTTTACTTATTTCTCATTTTACATTTTTCCAACTTTTATTACTTACTTGCAGGTATAGCACTTAAGATGGCTATGGCTTGATAGCCGAAAGCGCTCTGCGATTTTAAAAATTAAATTTTTACACACAATAGAAATATGTTTTCTTGAAAGTAATAAAACCTAATCATATAAAAATTAGTACCTACATTTGCAAAGTTTTACCATAAAGCAATAACAACTTTCTTTTAGCTTAGCGGTGCCGACCAGTATACCTGATATAACAATAGACGACCATTTTCTAATCGCCTGGAACTGCTTAATAATCGTTGTCTAAGCGTGGTTCTGGATTTATGTACAGGGATGAAGTGAAACTACATTTTTAAGTAGTTCTATGTTAATTGACAAATCACTTCATTTGGCATAATCAAACCAACAGATTTCAGCTATTTTAGTTATCAACAGAGACATTTTAAGTTAACCTGAATATTTCAGGAAGTTTTAAAAATTTTAAACAAAAAATGATGGCATATTCCAGATCTAAAATGAAAAGATATTTTAGGTATGGTATGGTGAGAAACCGACTTACTATGACCTGTCCCTCACAGGTATGAGGGAATGCGTCCCCTTTGTGTCAGACCCCCTTCTCTTTCGACTACGAAACATTTATAAAACATCGAAACATCTGCCCTGCCGGTACCAGCTCAATAGAAATATTAAGTCTGTATCCTCACAATCATCAGTATACGTGGACCGTTCCACATTGTCGTTTACATTATTTATAGAATAATGGTTTATATTGCAAAAAACTTTTTATTCGTGCAGTTCAGCAGTGGTATGGGGATGAACAATAAGGTTGGGCAATTGAGGTGGAAGAAGAGGATGTCAAAAAGATTGTGGATGCAGGAAGGATGGATTGAAGTGCTCTGTTATCTGCACGAATTGTTGAGGTATCTGTAGCAGCTTTTATCACCATATAGCGACGATGGAGAAAAAAAGGAAGCTATTATCGAGCAAACGTAATAATATGAAAAAATCGAGAACGAAGAGGATTGCGATTGAACTGATACCCTCATCACGGATGATGAAATTTCGACCTGTGACGTTTCGATTGGTACCACAGACAATGAGTTTGCAGCCCCTGGCGGTCTATTCTTAAACAGTGACATTTTTTGTCTCATGCGAGAATGTACTTGCGGTATTCATCTTCAAACTTTGACCGTATATTTTTTGATAATACGAATAAGTGGCAAATGAGTTATTCAAAAATAGAAATATTTATAGTTTCTTCACTGGTTAACAGGAAAAAAAATTGATACGAAAATGCACTGAAATTAAGCAATTTATAATGCAGATTATTTTTTTCACTTGTCAAAATCTGACATTTTTGTGGTTTTAAACAATAGCAATACATTATTCTAGCCAATCATTCGGTATTATACTGATAATTCTGCTCCCTCATCGATAATACCTTGTTTACATTGAAACGTCAAAGTTTTACTTTGAATTTGTCATTATTGACAACTAAAAGTGCTGCTAAATTTATTAAAAAATGAACACAAACCGATTCAGTTCCATCACCCAGGAGAATATTGAACATTCAGGTAATACAAACTTTTAAATTGTTGAAAAAAATGATCTTCCCAAATACAACTCGCTTTTCAAATTTTATCATTTAGATAAAATCCCTCGTCCTAACGGACTCGTGATTTTATCAATCGGTTTGTTTTCATATTTTTGCCAAATAAACAAGTTTTCGTGGAAAAGAAAAAATTATCGATAAAATTTGAAGCACTCGTGGTATCACCTTTGATAAGACACTAGCTCAAATGTAAAGTTCTCGATAATTTTTGTTTGTTGTTCGATGTTTCTGCTTGTTCATGACAGATGAATAATAGTGACACTATTTTGACATCTATAGCTGTTGTTTATTTGTTAAAGTTGAATGAATAAAGTGAGAGTATGTATTTGGTTGGTTGAAGAATTGTTGTTTTCCATTTTTATTTGCTACTGCCATATCGTGTCTGAATTTTATGCATTATTGTCAAACCAGTATTTAGATAGATCGATCGGAATTTTGAACCGTATTGAACTAATATATTGAGAACATGGAATAAAAAAATATATACTGCTCCGAAAACAGATATGATGGTAGGAAAAGTAGGTTTGGAACTGTTAGGAATGCATTCTGTGGAAATTTCAACAAACTATTTTTGTTGTTAAGATCATCTTAAATCAACTAAAATATACAAATGGGGAAAATAACTATACTCCTTCTTATTTCCTCCATTTATGGTGACTGTTTTGTGATGCTCATGTTATATGTTGAAACTGATGCCTACCTTCAATTTCTACTAGTGAAAACAACGTAAAAATCTAAAAGGCAGATAAAAAAAAAATTGGGAAATCGATTTTTCAACTGGGATTTGAAATAATACCATAATATACTTATTTCCATATTATGGTTAGCACGATTTTAGGTAAGAGTCCCTGAAACCGCAATAAAATGAGTCAATTGTATCTCAATTCTCCAAAAGCGGATAAATATGGACAATAAGTAGGATATTCAAACGTGGGAACCTAAAACCTGATCATGAAAATTACGCGCACATACTACCTACTTATACTTGAAAATAGTAATCTCATAGGCTCCGACCAATTGCATCAACGCGAGATGATTGTGGATAACAACTTATTGATTTAATGAGCGGAGGCTACGAGAATAGTACTTTCTATTATTAATAGTGAACTCATATGGGCGCAAGTAAAGGGTGACGTAGCACGAAACAATAAAACGTATAAATTGGATGACTCACATCAATTACTGCAAAACTCTTTGAGCGCTTTTAGACGAGACACTTTGTGGCCGGATACTAGTGTCTGAAAAAAGTTGCGCGCTAAAAATACATTATTCCTTCTTTTTGTCCCATGTGAATGCGTCTATTTATTATTGTATCTTTAGCCGCGCGATTATTTTCAGACACTAGTATCCGGCCACAAAGTGTATCGTCTGAAAGCGCTCATTGTCAAAAGTGTCTACAGAGAACTGGAAAAAAGCAGTGCGTCATACGCATGAAGAAGAACAGAAAAAGTGGCAACTGGACAATTTCAAGCATGGAACCGTTAAATCCATAATGATTAATTATTATGTTGGATTTGAAGATTCGCGAGATTCTGATGGAATGAAATTTTGATAAGGTACATGATCTACAACAAATCAGCCCTTTTAAGGGCTACATATTATTCTTATCTGTAGAACTTACTAATTAATTCATTGAATTGAATACTTAATCTAGGATCTCATTCTTACCCAACTACACTGCACTGTCATGGCAAATTTATCACTTTTAAATATATTTGTTTGGTAATGGTATCAGGGTTCTATTAATTGTCCTCACTACTTGTGGTTCAGTATACAGGAAGAATCTAGCGAAAACTGCTAACTGAACACTTATTCACATGATGAAGCGCTTACAATTCTGTTCAATTCTTTGAATCACCCTAAATTGTTCCAGACACATTTTTAAATTTATAATGAGCCCTCCAGCTATCAATATGATGAAAATACACTATAGGTACACTGTTAAATTTTGTTAAATACGGTGCAATTGGAATTAACTATCTCCTATGCATGAACAAGAATCTATTCTCAGTTGAACATCCTATCAAGAATAGATCCCCTGGAATATACCCAATCTAAGTATATTGAATTGCATGTAGATGAAGCCTATTGGGAATGCCACATTAACAAAAAACGCTGCGCTCACTCTTCCTCAAGGTGGCGTGGAAATGAGTGATTTGACCAAAACTCGTGTTACAAAACACTTTGCCGCGCTCGTACACCTAAACTTTTGACTTTATGGGGGGAAGACAGAAACATGAAATGTATGTAATTGTCCCCAGTTTCATTTTGTATGTAACCATGAAAATCATCGTAAAATACCTAAGTCGGAAAGGAGGTATTCTCAAGGAATGGCTTTTAGCGCCAATTTTCCAAAATGGCGACGCAATCGGCAAAATACGGGTTGACAGCGTCAAAATTCGGAAAGTGCACATAAGAATCCATGCAATTGCCAATTTTCAAGACTCCCGGTAAAGTTTATAGGTAACCATTATTTTTCGAATCGAATGACTATATTATTAGTCGTATTCGCATATGTAAATAAAATATAAAATGTTAATAATTCGTCTTTTGTCTAAATACGGAGTTAATCGAACAATAGTTATCACCAACCCAGAATATTACCATCCAATTCAATCATTTATTGCACATTGCACAGTGTACGTTATCTAGAGTATATTGTAATATTACTCACCTTCAATTTCCAAAGTAACTGAAATATTATTCCATATCCTATCTTTATATTCAGCATTTCTATACTTTTCACTGGTTTGATCGTAGAGTACTGGATATTTTCGAACTTCTTCGATTAATCTTTCAACGTCAACCATACCTGCAGCTCTAAATGCCGACTGCCAACTGCCGATACACCGAGCCCGCACCGTAAATATTTTCAATGCTTTCGGTCCTGTCTCGGCACGGGTACAGGCTTGCTCGTGATACGGTAACGAACGAACGAACGATCATCACTCGGGCGACACTTGGATCGGGCACGGTGCTGTTATGTATGTCTCGACCTTAAAACGACTTTCAAACTCAATTGGTATTTAAAACTGCTTATTCACTGCGTTCATGAAATAACGCATACACTCTATATGAGATAAATAAGCAATAATATGATATGATTTCAATTTTAATCCAGTTAAGGAGGTGAATTGTAATTCGAAAATAATGCTATTTTAAATAAATTGCATTTTGTTAGGGACAGTGTGTAAAATCCGATAGTACAGTTTTGGAAGTGTGACCTTAGAAAGGGTGGAGAAGCACCTCCTAGTGTGGCGACAAAAAGATACCAAGATTCTATCAATTGGAAAATTGCTGGTTTTGAAACAATGGAAAATTTCGAATCTTACGCAAAAAAATCCTCATTTTGAGCGGTTTCTCAAAATAGTAATTTACCTATCTAGTGCCTGATACCTTTCCGCACGCTATTGCATATATCCGAACTCGGCTGACGCGTCATCACTTCACGCACGTGCTAGGTGCACTATTTTTTCTACTAGCATGCGAAAAAAAACCCACAAGTTAACAAAAATTAACATTCATTATTAAATACATATCTACAAATTGATGATTATTATTTGACAGTCATTTGATGAGGCTTATACCAGGACCATCAAGAAAATTAGGCATTGAAACCTACTTTTTTTTATTAAAAATTATAGCAGAATTCCAATTGAACTCCTCAATCTTTCAGTCAATTGGTTAGCTTTAATCATACAAATATATATTTTAAATATTCAAATGTTAGTATCATCCAGCCTTTAAATCTAAAAGATTGTGGCTATCGCTAATGCGCTTTCAAATCCGTTTATTAGGGTGGATTACTCCCTTTTCACTCCTTATTGCTACAATTTTTTGTGTGTCCTGGCTTCAGGAGTTTTTGTCGTCCATTCTGCTCCATTTCTGCATTTTTCTCTCCGTTCTTTGATCCTCATCCTTTTTGTATCCTCTTCCATCTGATTCCTCCAACTTTCTCTGGATCTTCCCTTCTTCTCGGCCATAGAGGAGTTAATTGTGTTATTCTTCTGATCATTTCTCCAGGCTTTCGTCTCATAATATATCCTGCCCATTTAAGGCGTTGTGCTTCTATATATTTCACGATTGTCTCATTGCTTAACTCGCTTTCTATTTCTTCGTTAGTTTTGAGTCCCCTTTTCCCAGTTCTTGTTATGTTCGTCCCCAGTATCGTTCTAAGGATCTCTCTTTCTAAGATTTTCAAGTCTTCTGCTTCTTTTTTGTTTATTACCGTTGTTTCTAAGCCATACACGATCACTGGTCTTATCAGTGTTTTGTATATTTTTACTTTCGTGTTTTTATTTATATCTTAACTTTTCAGAAGTTTTCTATTTCTGCAGTAGGCTTGGTTTCCATTGAGTATTCTTTCTTGCACCCGCCCTTTTCCTGTTTGTCTCATCGTCACTCCTAAGTAGTTGCATGCTGTTACATTTTCAAATGAATGTCATTGCGTCAGTATACTCCCCAAAAACTTCACTTCTCCGCCTTCTTTCACACAATAAAATAAGTGCGGAAAAGTGTACTTTCTCGCACACTTGTAGAAAAAATTATAAAGGGTCAAGTGAAGCCCGTAGCGATATCAATTCAAATGCTTTTTCTTGTACGATTGATGCAGTGGGAGATATGTAGATTGTAGAGTACAATAAGCCAAGAGGCTGCAGTGCTCCCGGCATCAGAACGGCTTCCAAAACACAAAAAAATGGGAGACATGGCCAAAGTAGGCATTTTACTGAAAATTTTGTGCAACTGGATTGTTGCATCTTAAATATCTGGAAAAAAGTAAGTTACAAAAAAATGATTGGGAACATTAAGTTGGCACAAATTACTTACAATTGGCGACCCATAAGAACCTTTTACCATATGGCAAAAAAAAGATGGACGAATAAACTTCTTGGTATTTTGTTTTGTTTTTTGTGAAAAGTTGTGAACATTGTTCACGCCCTATTGGACACTCAATGAAAACACGGCGAAGTTTTGGAAATTGGCAGAGTTAATTGCTTTGAAAAAAGATTCCTCTTTTTGGTTCATTGGAATTTTCAAAGCTCCAGGTTGGCATTTCATTTTTAGCCACTGCCTTTCCCAATAATGTCATTTATCATTTATGATGCGTCCAAAACAACATATGACAATTTTCAATTCACCATTCAGCTTTATTGTCCTTAGATTTTCCGTTTGAACCTGATATAGTTTGAACATTTTATTTTCTGACGTGATTGTAGGTAAATTTAAATTATGGTGATTGTTCGTGGCTTTTGAATAAGTCGTTGAAAATCTGGATATTATTGTACAAAAAAATAATGACCTTTTCTCGCATTACGTTAATGCTTAACTTTCAACTAGCTGGACTTGAAGGCAATGCTTTTTTACATGTAGTATTGGGACCGTTCAGTGCTTTTTAGTTTAGATATCGCAGAATTATAATAATTATCATTCTAACGCTCCATGAGTTTTTGAAAATATTTTTGAAAGACAGTGACCGTTCAACTAAAAAGTAATAGCTACTTTCCGGGCTATAGTCCCGAAGGATATTAAATCACACTTCTAAGTCAAACGGGGTTGGTGTTGAATATCTTGTATATATAGTTTGTCCCAATGAAGTTGTTAGCACGAATCGGGGGTTCGGACCATGAAATAGTTGTAAACAATTCATCACCTATCGATATTTGACCGATTAGCGGGTGTCCTGGTCAAAATTTTCTTCTTTTTTGAGACCCTCCGTTTTCCGTTTATCTTGGGTGCTCCGTGCTATCAACTACTTCGGAACGAACTTCACAAATTTTCATATTAAAATATAATTTTCTTCAGATCTGATTTTCTTTTTATTCAAATATAATATTCGATACATTTTCTCACTATATCTTCCGTGGAAGATCATAATACACTCTGTTAATATGAATTCACTATTAATGTACTCATGTAATATGAAATTTCCATTTATAATAATATTTATTTATTTATAGTTTGTATTTTGTATTTTTGAATTTGATGCAGAATATTTAATTTATGCTCTTGGCAGCTGCCAACTAACTGTGAAATGACAAAAAAAATTAATTAGCTAAAATACGTTTGTAATCGACTCCTTTGAACTCGATTTTGACCCACTTTGAACGAACAAATTCAATTCAAATTTTGTGCACTTGACAAGGCTCCATGACAATAAAATATAGTGATGAAATATAGGGTCTTGTATTTATAACGCAACTGATTTTCAGCGACGCTCAGATTAATTCAAAATTCCGTTCACTCGTCAAGAATCGATGAGAATATAATATGTTAGTAAGATATAGTGTGTTTCAATTGAAACGCAGCGCTGGAGCCCGATTTTTACCAACTTCAAACGCTGGGATTAGTGAAATATTTTTTGCAAATTTGTCAGGGACCAATAACAATACAATATGGTAGTGAAATAAAGGGTGCTCCATTTATAACGCAACAAGTAAAAACTCGATTTTCACCAACTTAAGATTATTTACCCACTCAGATTGATTACAAAATTTCCTGTACACTTTAAACGCTCAGATTGATTCAAAATTTTGCACAATAGTTAAGGACCGATGACTATACAATATATTGGTAAAATAGAGTGTGTTCTATCTAAAAAACAACATAATCATAGTAATCTGGTGTCGAATTCGGGAAAAATTGATGAAAAAGGGAACTGAAAATTGAAAAATAAATTATGGTTTGAAAAAGATCATATTAAGAATAATTCTCTATTTTCACTCATAACGCGTGTTTTTTTTTATTTTTAAACTATAATTCATTCGTGTCTAACAAAAATAGGGACATAGCTTCCAATATTAATGTCCTGAGTTATGTAATAGTGAATTATAAGGTAGCAAATAGAAAATTACTTTCGGATACCGATTCCTCCATCAGTTTGATAAATAGCGAATGTGTAAAAGATAAAGAATGGGTACATAAATAAAGAAAGAACGTGTATATTTGAAGTTCAACAGGTAACGCGATAATCACAGAAAGTGCGAACTTGACCTTGACAATGGGTAATGTTAAACTTTGCACATGAAATCCTCATCATAGTTGAGCTTGAAAATAGTGCACAAAGTATAATAGGATAAGATTTCTTCAGGAAATATTGTGCAGCTATAAATTTCGAGCACGACAGACCCATTTTCTATCATGAAGACGTTATGTATGATATCCCAGAAAGCAAACTACATCTTAACGACGTCCAGTTCATGTTCTACTTTGGTCAAAACGTCCTGGTACGTAAAACGGACGTTTTTAAGCCCTTCTCACGACAAGTTTGAAACTCATTTGTAGGGATGTCTTAAACACGTTTTAAATATATTGGTGATGTGGACGTTCAGCTCTTGTAACAATTTTTAATGGGGCAGGTCGCCAGCATTACCAAATTATTGATCACATTGAAGGTAGAGGGCGACACAGTCATACACCTCCTATTCATGTTATCCTATAACATATGATTCAACATTTAGAAAAATCAGAAGAACTGTATCTATAGGTAATCTATATCTGAAAAGCGACAATCGCATGTGATCGTTGCTGATCAATTAGGACACAAACAGACAAATATTGACGTGAGCAGCAATAATAAAGGAAAAGTGTACTCTTTTTAGATTTCCAAGCTTTCGTAAATATTTATTTACATCTTTAGGGAACTACAAAAGTAAGAAAAAACATAACTCACAAAACAGCTCGCTACAACAGTCTTATAACTTACGCTAATCAAGGATACATTCTCGATTAGCGTAAGTTATAAGACTGTTGCAACGGGCTGTTCTGTAAGTTATGTTTTTTCTCACTTTTGTGGTTCCCTGAAGATGTGAATGAATATTTACAAAAGCTTGAGAATCCAAAAAGAGTACACTTTTCCTTCATTATTGCTGCTTACCTCAATATTTGTCTGTTTCGGTAATCTATATCTGTAGGTAATAATCCCAACTTCTTAAGGTGGAAACAATAGAACTAAGCATAATTTCAATAATACTTGATCTACACTCAATAACTTGAAGAAAAGTGATAGATATAATACAATTTTGTGGAAATAGATAAAGTGGTATTATAACATTGATTTTCATCAGTTCAAAAGACGGCATGAACACGTTCAAAACTGTGTGTGTCTCAAAGACGTACAAAACCAAAGACGCCTTGTTTTGTAACAATATACGTCCTGAAGACGTATTTAAAACACTTATTGGATATCAGACATCTCCAAAACGTCATAAAAGTCGTGAACAAACGTCTTTAAGATGTGTTTGAAACGTGTTTGTGCTATTTGGGATGGCAATATTATCAGACTGTGATTGTTCTACAAGAATTCCACCACGTTGTGAAATTATGGAATGTTCCAAAGTAAATACAACATACAACAGAAGAGTGTGCAATTTTACCTTGTTCAGTAGGAGAAGATACTCCTTTTCCGCTTTTCGTTTGCACGAATTCGTAATTAGCTTTATTAAGCTTCTGTTCATTTGCATTTGCATTTGCATTGTGCTGTAATATAATTTCTAGATATTGTTAAATCTATCTGTGGACACTTTGGCTTTACATCTAAAATTTTTATTTTTGCACCTTCAATTCCCTTCCTTTAAAAAAACTGGAGTTCTCCACAACGAGCAGCGCTTCACCACGTGTGCTTTTAACCACCGAAATTGACGTTTTGAAATTACGCCATCACCTTTCTGCTTCAACGATTCAGGTTAAAATAAGACAAATATATTTAAAATGGGCAACCTTCAGTGAATTACGGAAAAATGTAGGTGACTATGTAAATAGTTCAGGAAGGAATACTTCTAGTGACGAGAATCCATAGTTGAAACTGGTAAAGAAAGGTTTTTGGTGTCGAAATTACGCCCGATGAGAGGAGGCGTATTTGTTTGAGTTGTTCGAGTTGTTCAGTTAAGCCCAGTAGCGGATTCAACTCTTGCGGAGTCCGGGACTAAATCAAGCGGGTGCCCACTTAAGGGCAGAGAAGAACCTCAGATGAGAAAAAGTGATACGAAGACTTCATCAATGAGCTTTATTAACAATAGTGGAATAGTTTTTCTTTTTACCGTAACATTTTTTCTGTATCACCCCCAAAGCTTTGCGGAGCCCGGTGCTTAAGCCACTTCCAGCCCCTACGTACGTTGATCCGCCGCTGGTTAAACCAGATAAGCAAAGCTTAATACCAGTAATCATTTTGAACATCAGGGACGATAGGGTAATCATCCGAAATTTTGAGCCAATTTTTGAGCCGATATAATTACGGAATCGTATAAAATTATGTAATAAATCTGACGTTATAGATAGATAATTAGCATATTCCTCGGTGGTCGAGTGGTATACATACCAGACTATCACGCGATAGACCAGGGCTCAATCCCCCGCGATGAAGTTTCTTTCAATTGTTAATTTTATTTTCAAATAATTATTCTGCTCGATATTGATAACGACATCAGGTGGACGCTTGAAATATTTAGCAAAATATTCATTATTATAGATTATGGTACGGTACCATTCGTGCGGGAGTCCGACTGGCAGCATCGCATATTTAAAAAGGGAAACCGTAGCATTATACAAATTTTACATTTAAGAACTGTACGCTTACCACAAAAAAATTAGTGGAAACATAAAATTGAGTTGGTAAAATTATGAAAAAAATTGTTGAAAATTTTTAATTTGGAGTTATATTACAGGTTATTGAATTGTTTATTTTCTAGATTTTTTCTTAAGTGGGCCGTAGAAAAAATATCCTGTTCGACTCGTGTGGATATCCTTAGGACGTCCATATTGAGTCCTAAATTGGTCCCAACGTCCCAAACCTAATTTGTACGTACTAGGGACGTTCTAATTTGTACGTATTAGGGATGTTCTAATTTATACGTCCTGGGGACACACAAACTAGAATCAAAAATTGGAAAATAATACACATCGTTATTAGAAACCACAATTATTCACAATATTTAGGTATATAATAACCAAAGACCAAAAAATACATAATTACCCCATTCAATTTTTTTTAATTCAGCACATTTATTTCTATTCATCAAATGCGCATGCGTGACAGCACATTCGCCATTTCGGCTCCCACCATCTATGTCAGTCGCCACGTTGGTTGTTTTTTGTTTCTGTGTGTGTAATATAATTAGAGGCAAGAGTATAAATTATTATATTTGGTATAGTTAATTATTGTGATATTTAATATAATTTGTTATTAAACCCAGTGGTACATATTTCACATATTTCATTTCAGTGTGAATAAAATAAGATCATTTTATCCCATTTACTAACATGGCATTCATGGAAAAATACTATACGCGACTTAAAGTTGCCGTATACCGGCGGGGTCGGCATTCTGTGCTGAAGAAAACCACCGTTGAATGTTGTAGTAGTGATCTATCTCATCGACAAATTATTTTAAATGGCCCCATGGAAGATGCAACAGTGCATAACCTCAATCCTGATTTCCCTACAAAAATTGAACTAATATGTGGAAGGCATAGAAAATTTTGAAAATTATTTTGTTCGGGTCCTTATATATGAATGTATAAAAATTTTAATAAATGTATATAGTCATATTATGGTATATTAATTCACAATAATTTTTCCTTTGTCCATTAAAAAGATCCTACGAAGGTCCATTAAAAAAAATTAAAGGACGTACTTGAGAGGTCCATCAAGGGAAGTACTTGTAATGTTCTTATTATGACTTTCCAGGGACGTATGGTTTAGTAACAAAAGATATCCTCAGGACGTCTAAGGTTCTGGACATCGAATGTCTAATAACGGACATCCTGAAAACGTTTTAGGTACGTACTTGTGCTGTTTGGGTATGTTCTGATGTTTCATCATCTTCTATACAGTTGGAAAGTTGGATCTCCTGACATGCCAAGTTCTAGCATATGATGACTCAGATGACAACGGCCTGTTGAAAGGCCTGTTAGACAACGTAGGTCATGCCTGCTATAGTCTAACATTTGTTAGGAGACATTCTTCGAAGGATGTATAAAAGCCTTTGAGTGAACCAATCCTGGTACATTATGCCAGAAGTCTGGAGCTCTTTTTATATTTTTATATGTATTGTATGAATTTACTGATCAGTTTTAATCATTTACCTTCATCTACAGTATTTCTTCACTGAAGCTTGATCTGAAAAAAATTATATCTTATAGACTCATGACACGTGTAGGCTTGATTATTCCAAATGGAAGCCTTTTTCACCATCGAGTTTAATGTGAAACGCAAGTGGAATAGGGCTATTATTGCCCAATACCGAAACTTAATGCTACAGGGGCATTGAAAATCATATTTGGAAAATTATTGACAAATGAAGTACCTATTGCCGTAGAATGTACGCCACTGATGTTTTTAACGTCTATTAAGATAGCAAAATCTTTGGCATACATTAACTAATTGTTCTCTTCTTTCCACCTCTTTATCAATTTTCCACCCTAGCTCATCAACCTATAGTATCGCTTGGATTTGCATGCCATGTTTTCTTTGATGATAAAGTATGTATACAAGTAAAGTTTGTCTCAAAGTATATCGTCTAAGCTTTCGCCAGAAATCATCTAAATACGACTTTCTTGAAAGAATTTCATTAAAAATGAAACCCAACAACAGTCGAGTGACAACGCAAGGGCGGTCCAATGAGTTTTGTATCCGGTGTATGATGGCTGCATTGAATGCATTTGGCAGTATTAAATATTCCGTTTTAGCGTGCATTTTCAAAGAGCTTTCTATGCGAGCATTATGAGTTACCATCAATTTTTTTCGCAAGGTTGCATCGAAAACATTTGTAAATAGATGCAAAGCAAATTATGAAAAATGTTGGTATATGATTGTTTTTTAGTTGGGGATTTATTAAACAAGGAGCTTTAAAAGGAGCCTGCTCATTTACGAAGATGCCAATATCCTCTATGAAGGATTTTATTAACAGTGAGGAATTGAGTGGAAGAAAAAATATCATTCCATGTTTTGACTAGCAAATTGAAGATTCATAAATTCATAATAAAAATAATAAAGATCTGAATGATACATCTGACAGTAAATCAAAATAAGATTCAAAATGATTGTTTATTTCGTTTATTTGGGCTTCAAGCACTTGTGCGTGACGCCCCAGTCGTCACGACTTTCAAGCAAAACGAACACGATTTTTTAGGATCCTCGAAACGACTTGTCATGTGCCAATGCCAATGAATTTCCTGTGTTGTTAGGATAACAGTTTTCAATTATAATGTTTTTGATAATATACCTAATTTTGCATATTTAGATATTTTAAGTATGATTTAAATCGAAATCGGCACAATCTTAACCTTTAAATAAACGTCAAACCGGTCAAACGTCAAATATTTAATGTCCGTGGCTTGAAGCTCATACTTTTAGGTATGTGCTCAAGGGGCAAGGGAAAGGTAAGACTGGGCGTCACGCCCGGTAATGAACGAACGAAATTCAGTAACTACGAGCTGCTACCAGCAGCCAAAAGTGAATAATCGAAAACACCTGATATTAAACCATACCAATGAAGTTGGATATTGTTAATTTTCACCTGGTTATCGTTTATATAACTTGAAAGCATTTGATAATCTCTCATTTAGGATAAAAAAGAAAAGAATTCTAGAAAAATGGTCTTCACATATTGAATAGAAAACAAAGGATGTATGATGAAAATACAAAAAAATACTTACACTCACCGGCAAAAAAACTCGGCCACTTAAAATTTTGCCAAACTTCGTTGTCCAAGAACGTAATTTCATCGGTTTCAATTGTTTATACACCAAATTGTGAATTAATTCTTTGGTATTCAAAAAAAACTTCGGAGAAAATTACCAAAAATGTTGATATCTCATTTATAAAGGGTGAAACAAACTTCCATTTGTCTTCCAATTTCACCCTGGGGAGCAGTTTGAAAAATTTGTAGAGTTCACGCTTAGTTTATTGAGAAGACCATTCCGTTCGCCATATTTCTGTTTTTATTTCACCCTGATATCTTTATTTCTTTTAAAGATACACGTATTCAAATAAAAGCCTGTTGAGAAATAGAACTACAAAAACATGTTTTTTTAAGCTATCAACATTTTTGGAAAACTTTTTTTTTGAGTTTGTTCTAGTACCAAAGAACTTATCCACACTTTGGCGTAGAGACAATTCGAATTGATGAAATATGCGAAAGTTAATAGACAAAGAACTTCAGCAAAATTTTAGAATGTCGAGTTTTTTTGCCGATGAGATATGTATTCATGAATTTGATCCTTTTTTAAATTTCAAATAGTCCGCCACTGGCAATCTTTGCCACAGCAGCTATTGGCCATATCATTTATTGCAATTGGTCCATTAATTCCATGATTGCGGTCAAAAGCTAAGACGATATGCTTTGAGACAAACTATACGTGGCATCCATTAATTAATTACTCTAGTTTCGTGGAAATTCCAAGATTTTGAATGTCCCCTGTAGCGTCGATTAGCAAGTTTGGGTCTTGGGGAAAAGCATTATTCTACTTATTCTTCACATTATACTCGATGGTGAGGACAACTTCCACTTAAAATAATGGAGCCTTCATGTGTCATGTGCTACCGGTCTATTATCAATACTAACTTATTAATACCATTCAGTACAACAAAATAATTGGAGTTATCTGTTTTATTCATAAATATCCAAACAAAGTAAACTTTAATAATGTGAAATATTATATTTCGAATAGGAACAATTCGATCTCTCACCTTCGGTATTTGACACGTTCAACAAAGGAATGGCATTACATTTCAAAGCGATTCTTGTTCGATTTTGGATGAATCTATCTTCCGGGAAATAAAAACTGCAAATCGTTAATACGTTGTAACATTGCCCTGCTTTTATATTTGCATATTTATGTGTACCTACCGATGAACCCCAAAGCATTTCTCCAAGCGTTGCATCTTGAACAATCACAATCAATTTTATTGTTAATAACTGAAATAATTGCATGAACACTTAATAGACAGGCGTGTACCATAAGTACAATAACTAAATAATAGTATCTTTCCACATTCCAGAGCAGTAATCTCTTTTGGTGTGCCAAGTTTTCATTCCATGAACGCCTAGTTTGATTATTATTTCATCAACACCACCTTCACATTGCGATAATAAATATTAACTGAGCACACTTTGGCGTGAATAACTGCTTGAAAATTTCTTGGGGTTTCCCCAAGCTTCCGGCGTGTGTCAAAGTTATTCTTGACTTGTGGCTTTTCTCCTTTTCGTGTTTATTTCACAGGAATTATAGGGGTCAAACTTGGATACTTCAGATGAGGTTGATGTTTCGTTCCAGCTTTTTTCAGAGTCTAGTCCTCTCTCGTGGAATGTCATCGGAATATGCTTGGCAAGATATTCCGTATTCATTCAAACCACACGGTAGCTGGTCAAACCGAAAAACTCCAACATAAATAATCCATTTTATGAATATCTGTTAGTGCAAGTGTAGGGACGATATCGTTACCCGTCTTCATGTCCGCTACTGTGGTTAGTAGTTTCGGTATCACTCCAGATGTTGTGCTGTCTACAGTCATTCCACAAATGCTCTTTCGATAGGAGTCATGATTGATTGATTGCTTGGTACGGCACCATCAGTCTGAGGCTTAGAGACCTTAGTACTTTAGCCCTTATGGTTTTCCATGCTCTTGCTTGCGTCGTTCATGTAAAAAAAACCAGTAGCACTTATCAGGCTCAATAGTCTCTTCACTTTTTTTTCCGTTTCCTCTAGTCCTAGGAGTCTCTATCTCCAGTAAAATAATGCTTTACAATCGAAGATAGGCTCCTCCCTATATATGCCGATTGAATGCTTGTGCTTCCTTAGGGTACAGTGACCGGCGAGTAAACCTGTCACTTCCCTCATATTGCCCTTGCTGAGGTTTGATATTTCATTAGTCAGCGTCTCCCGGAGCTTTTCGACCAGGAGTTTGCTGTCTTAATGTTTTGGCACGTGTCTCCAGTACATCTGATGTTAAGTTTGAATCCACTGGGAAGTACAACTACGTGCAGCAGTTTTTGAATATCTTAAATACTGGACCAGTCAATGTGGTTTCAGAACCCAGATTTGCCAGTGTATCTGCCTTTCCATTTCCTACGATACCCTTATGCACCGGGACCCACTCAAGAGTTACTCTATTATGGTTATTTAGTTTAATGTAGGCAGTCTCAGACCAGTCTAGATCTGATCTGGATAGCGATAGCGTAGATTTTTGGCTGGAATGCAGATATAAAATTCCCCAACGATGCTTTTATATTTGGGTCCAGCACTATGTACTCCAGCTACTGCAATGTCAGTCTTATGTCGTCTGTGTACCACACCAACACTCCTTGTCGGCATACTTCCAACCTGTCTCAGTTCAGCAGGGTACGGTATGGTTGGTTATCGAACATGTTGTCACTTATTATTTTGAGAAGCAAGTTATTGATAACATCTGTCATTCTGGAATGACTATAATGAAAGTACTTGGTAATTAACTTTCATCAAAGTTTACCAATAACAATATTAAAAAGGACTGTGCCACTATTCGGAAGCAAGACCTCACAATCAACGGAATTACTAATTCTGTAACGAGAATTTTTTCCAAAACGGATGTCAGGCAAATTTTTTGGAAATGTGACCTCATCTTGTCTCGCTATAGTAACTTCATACTCTACAAAAACCTATCGAGTGGAATATATAAAATTTTCCAGTTCAGAGAACCTTAAACACTATTTTAATTAAATCCATTACCTTTGGAAAGTTTTAACTTAGGCACTAATTTGTAAGCGTACCACTTAATCATGTTTTGTGAGTAGACTAGTAGAGTAGAAGAAAATTATATATAGCGCGACGAAGCAAGTGAACTTCCATAGATGTTAACATAATCCTGGATAACAGCATGTTACGAAACTTGAATTTCACATCATAATGCAGAAATTTTGTGTGTTCATAATTACGCATATAGTATAGAAACTTCGAAAATTGTTATGCAAACTTAAAGTGGTGAATATCAAAAAGCTTGTGAGCCGAAAATGTGGAGCGTTTGATTGAAAATTATTTGAACACTAGGCTGATATGAATTATGTGTGAAGTTGTCCCTTTTAGCGATAAGCTAATACTGATGTGAATGAAACAACTAGTTCGTAGTTTGTTAATGTTAATTATCGTGTATTAACTTGAAGAACTCTTCAATAGCATTTCCAAGAATCCACTTCAATGCTTTTCGCGAATTCTCTCCCTTTCTAATAATTGGTGTAATTTTTAGTTTTCGTGAAAAAAAGTACGTCATACCAGATCAGGGGAAAAAGGTGGTTGCCCGATGATATTTGTTGTATTTTTTGCTAGGAATTCGTTCAAGTAAGCAAGTGAGTAATAATGGTCATAGATGTGGGGTTGTCGGAATAGATTCGTTCTAGCATGTCTCCAGAAATCCTTATGCTTTTGATTTTTTGCAGAAGATTCAGGGTATTGGGCTTTAGTCGAGCAGCAGCATGTTCCATTTCCAGCAACTGTTTGAAAATATTCGAACTCTATTCCAGTGTTTCCTGAAAGCTACAGTAAGGTGACAATGTAGTTATTGCCTTCATTGAGTTTTTAAGGTATTCTTCGAGGTATTCTTATACTTGAATTTGATTTCACGAGAACTCTGTGTTATCCGACATAATGATAATCAACATTGGCTGGTAACTAACAGCCATTTGCACCGGTCTTAAAGTTGTGGTTGAGTTTAAATTACCAATTAATTTAAAATGTTTCTCGCACCATGACATTCATTCTTAAGTTAACGCTATAATTATTAGTTAAATCTAATCCACATATAAGGTGGGGTTAAAGATATACAGGGTGCGGCAGATAAACGGTCAATTAGAGATATCTCGAGAACTAAAGGTATCTGAAATATGAAAATTGGCATGAAGGGGTTTTGAATAATGAGCTATTCAATGAAAATATTGCCGTCACCATTCTACTTTCGGTTATACCAGAAGTCACACATAACTTTGTAATTTTTAATGGAAGACCCTGTATATTTTTGAATTTTAGGAATATTTACGTTATTCTGAACATTTTTTGTTAATACTTCTCTATACCTATCTTGAACCGTTTTTGAGTTGTAATGTTTTTTATATGAAAATGACACTTTTTTACCATGTACATAAAATTCAATATCCTCTAATGTAATTTGAATAAATGTTCAAATTTTTCAGGAACTATTCACCACATACCGCTTCATCGTTTACACTGTGAAGTTACCTTTTTTATTATACAGGGTGCTGTCAAAATTGGAATAAAAACGGAATCCACAATCTTCGCGTAATTCCTTTTTTTCAAATGGGACACCCTGTATGTGATTATTAATTTTAGAAGAATACGTTGTCCACTATCGATATGTATTACTATTCTCTATACCTATCTCCTGCAGTTTTCAAATAAATCAGCTTTATACATTTTTGTCACAAAAAATTAATTTTCTTATAGGCTATGTGGTATTAATTTATTGTTGAACAATTATACAGATACTATCAAAGATAATAAGGTACTAGCTTGTTAATTCAACAAATGTTCAAAGTGTTGCCCATCAACTTCCAAACATTCATAGACTCTTTTAAGGATGAATTTGGATGAGCTGCAAAATATCCCAGGATGTCTATTTGTAAATCCTCATTATCGACATGGGTCTTGAGCTTATTTCTTTTACTTTTAAACTGACCAAATTGGGAACAGTTGTGTAGCAAACGTTTTACAGTTTTATGATTTGGTCGAGGCTTTTCAGGATATCATTCTGTTATACTCACCGTGAATCATAATTGAATTTAAAAAATCATCATTTGTATATCCTAAATGTGCCATTATTATTTTGTTAAGAAAATTAAAGGCAAAATATTATTATACCTTTCACACAACGGCATACAATAAGGTGACTATTAAACATTAACAATAACTGTCATTTGTCAGAATATTCCATAGGCGACTTGATAAATTAATTTTTTGTGACAAAAATGTATAAAGCTGATTTATTTGAAAACTGCAGGAGATAGGTATAGGGAATAGTAATACATATCGATAGTGGACAACGTATTCTTCTAAAATTAATAATCACATACAGGGTGTCTCATTTGAAAAAAACGAATTACGCGAAGATTGTGGATTCCGTTTTTATTCCAATTTTGACAGCACCCTGTATAATAAAAATGGTAACTTCACAGTGTAAACGATAAAGCGGTATGTGGTAAATAGTTCCTAAGAAATTTAAACTTTCATTAAAATTACATTACAGGATATTGAGTTTTATGTACATGGTAAAAAAGTGTCATTTTCATATAAAAAACATTACAACTCAAAAACGGTTCAAGATAGTGTAACGTTATATTTGACCACTATCATTGTAATATTTAAATATCTACCGGACGGCGAGTAGCCAGTCCTTTTCTCCTATCAACATGTGATTCTCGTCGAAAACCTGTAGCACCGATCGCTTCAAAAGGCAAAATTTTTACATTTAATGTGCGACGAATAATCTACGTTGGTGAGGGTCAGTAGACACTGATATTTGTCAAATATATCAATTCTTCTCTCCTATACAGAGAAAGAAATTAAGAACACACTACGGATACGTAAATTCTTTCTCGAAGCGGAGCATGTGAACAGGAGAGGAATATACAACGTATGTCGATTGCTCATCGCATGGTTCAATTTAATAGCGAGTAGTTAAAATAAGCTTTCTTTCTCCTGTGAACCATGAACCGATAAGGTCAAGAATTTTTAATTGTTTATCTTTATCTTTCCTAAAGTGCATTCAATGTGAATGGTAAGTTGCATTTAAGTCTATGCTTTTCCTCTTATGATTTTTGCTTTTATATTTTTCCCTTCTAGTGATAAGCGCCAGATACACACATACAATGATATTTTTTTTATCTTGTTCTTTTCCTTTTTCTAGTTTTTCTTATACAGGTGATAAAAGGTTCACATGTATATAGTTGAAGTCTTTAAAATATGTATATTTAGTTAACTAATTAATTCAATCTAAATACCAACTTAGAATATTATATTTCCGGATTACATTTTTTCATTACAATTTTTTTTATCGCCTTCTGTGATTGAAATAAGTAGTAAAATTGAGTTTTTATATTATTTAGATATTGTTTCTTTGATTTCTTTGATGAATGGAAATAAATAAGATTTCGTTAATAATTAATAATACCATATCACATTTCTTCATTGCTTCTTTTGTTTTTTTTATAGTAAAATACAGGATATATATTTTTTTATGAACCACGTTCTTAAATAAATTTCTTAAACACTTGTAAAACGAATTACTGCAGATATCCTGAATTTTACATGAAAAAGATTGTAACTATTTCTGATACAATGTATCTTTCTTAGCACTTACTGATTACCCACTTACTGAGTACCTACTTACTGAGTACCTGAAGTTACCTGAGACTTACTGAGTACCTGAGACTTACTGAATACCTACTTACTGAGTACCTGAGACTTACTAAGTACCTGGACTTACTGAGTACCTACTTACTGAGTACCTGAAGTTACCTGAGTCACCTGAGACTTACTTAGTACCTGAGCCTTACTTAGTACCTGAGACTTACCTGGACTTGCCTGAGAATTTGTACCTGAAGTTACCTGAGACCACAAAACAGTCTGGAACTTTGTACCTACCATCAGACACGTGGAAAATCAAGGGAAGTAACCAGTGAAATAATTTAAAACCAACGTGCTTCAACACAAAAACCATCAATTTTTTTTATATGTTCCTGTGATAATTTTTTTAATCATTATACAACTTGTAAATTTAACAACGTTGTTCATATTCCTTCCCTTCCAACATTTCCAGGTTTGTTGATAGAGAGTGGTGAGGTGAAAAACTAGTCGACTAATATTATTCAGGGTGGCGCCCACTTACCTTTCTTGATTAACTTTAATTACATTTCTTGACTTGATTTATTAACTTATTAAATTCCTTTCGTTTCTTAACTTCATTTATTATCTCATTAACTTCAATATAACTTCAATAACTTAAATAAAGTAGGATTACCCGCGAACCGGTAAGACTACTCCCTGAATTAATATTAGTTTGGTCTCCGAATTCACACCTGAGGTGCTCTCCACATTGAGTCGCCGTTGCAATTTATCTTGCCTTATTATTTTTAAATGAATATTAGGTAACAAAATTGGCGCCCAGCCTAATTGTTACCATATTGTTACAACATTGGCGCCCAACGTGGGGCCGTTTTGCGCATCGTCTCTCTCATCAATAAATCTTGAAACTTGGAAGTTTGGACAGTAGTTGAAGCAAGTATCTTATTATTGTCGTACATATCTTTCATTTATCGTATCTTTAAATCGTTCACTTATCGTATCATATCGTTCACAGTTGAGTTTTTAATATTTTAGTTGGTTATCGTTTAACAATATCTTATATCTATATATTTTTATTATCTTATATCTTCACGTATCGTAACCATATATATAAATATCTTCTTAATCGTCAATATCAACAGTACTCTATTTTTTTTCTTTTATCTTATACTTTAATTTCGTCATATACCGTTTAATAAAATGGCACGAGTGTTCAAACTAAATGTTGATTATCTTTTATCTCATGAATTAGATTATGAACTTTCTTATCGTGGCTTAGAGATACCTTCACTGGTTACAGAGAAGAAGAAATTATTGCGCGGTGTTCTAACACAGGAAGTATCTATGAGGAGTTCAATTTCATATGTTGAACTACCATTTTCTACGGAAATTACGGGTATTAAGATTTCTTTTGCCGACTTGAAGAAGAAGGTTCAAGATTTTGTTGGAACTTCTTCGGATGTCGAGTATAGAAGGTTGACTTGTCGTTTAACTCACCTCACACAACGTACTTCTCGTTTGACTTGCGAGGAGGACGAACAAGAACAAGTAAAAAAACATTTAACAACAGAAATATTCTGCTTAGAAGGTGAATTAGATAGCAAACTCAATGTTATTGATCCCGATAGACAATCCACTCCGGTAAATACAAGTCAAAGTTTTTCTTTTTCTAAACCTGTACCTGTACACAAATGGGGGATAAGATTTTCAGGAATTGATTCCAAAGAATCAGTACTTGGTTTTCTAGAACGCGTAAATTGTCTTAAACTTTCGAGAGGTATCACGGATGCTGAATTGTTTTCTAGCTCAGCTGATTTGTTTAGCGATCAAGCTTTTAATTGGTATTTAATTAACAGAAGTAAAGTTCAAAATTGGGAACAATTAGTGACCAAATTGAAATCAGATTTCTTGCCTTATAACTATCAAGATGATTTACTTGAGGAAATCAAAGCTAGAAAGCAAGGTCAACATGAGAGAGTCACCTTATATATTAACGCCATGTGTGGTTTGTTTAATCGTCTTGATGATAAGCCAAGCGAAAGTGCCATTATTCGTATTATTCGTAAAAATCTCTTACCCCATTATGCACAACCACTAGCTTTAATTGATATTGATACTGTTGATATTTTGACTGACAAATGTAAACGACTAGAGGAAACATTAACTTGGGACCAACAGTCTACATCTAATCATAGAAGCAGTCAATATTTACTTGAACCAGATTTGAGCATACCTAGTACTTCTTTTAAAGATAACTCTTGTTTCAAACAAACTCGGAAAAATATATCGGTTGTATCTTCTACTTGGACTTGCTGGAATTGCCACAAGCAGGATTAATGGGACAGTATCGTAACATTAACTTCCCTTTTCAATTGATATCATGTGATCTTTTAGGGCCATATCCCCGATCTCGTAAAGGTAATCAATTTGCACTTGTTGTAGTTGACTGGTTCACGAAATTTGTATTGGTTCATCCCTTACGTCAGGCTACCGCTCGTTCTATTGTGGATTTCTTAGAAAATCATGTTTTTCTTATTTTTGGAATACCTCAAATTGTATCTTGCGATAATGGTAAACCGTTCACGAGTCATTTGTTCAAAAATCTTATGGAAAAATATTCAGTTCAAAAGATTTGGTATAATGCTAACTTTCATCCCCAAATTAATCACACTGAGCGCGTAAACAAATCCATTGTCACAGCTATACGATCTTATAGTTATGAAGATCATAGATCGTGGGATGAAGAGATCTATAAAATTGCTCAAGCAATTCGGCTGTCGAAGCATGAAGTTACCGATTTCTCCCCTTCCTTCCTTACCTTTGCTCGAAATGTACCTGTCTCGGGAAATTTTTATGGTATTATTGCAGAGAATGCAAATAATCAGGTTACCATTTCCGATAAAATCCACCGAATTCAGGATACACAAGAAATGCCTAAAATTTTCGAAGTGGTGAGAAAAAATTTGCAAACAGCATATCGGCAGAGTAGTCAACGTTATAATTTGCGCAAACGAGATCATAGGTTCTACGTAGGTGATCGGGTTTGGAAGAAGAACTACCCAAAATCGGACAAAGCCAAATATATTTCCGCTAAATTTTTACCAAAATATACACAATGTACCGTATATCGCGTTGTCTCTCCCTTAGTGTATGAATTAAAAGATGAAACGGGAAAAAACATTGGTCGATGGCA